>MU270616.1:0-55054 GCA_021432625.1 Leptodontidium sp. 2 PMI_412 | reverse complement strand
ATTTTAATATCTCTTACCTAAAGAGCTTTTTTAGTTATTATATCTAGGACTTTATATAAAGGATAATTAAATCCAATTAGTATTACTTTATTAGCTTTTAGTTCTAGTTTAGTTATATAGTTCTTTTTCTTTTTATAAAAGTATATAGATTTAAATGTTTTAATATAAGTAATGTCTAGTATTATATTATATTGTAATTTATAAGGAGTTTTATAGTCTATTACTGAATGCGGAGTTCTATTATAGAGATATATAGCCGTTATTATAGCTTCCCCCTATAAATAATTAAGTAAATTAACAAATACTAGTAGACACTTAACTTTATTTAATATAGTGCGATTTATACGCTCTACTGCACCATTAAGTTCTTTTGTATAAGCAGGAGCTAGTTAGTGAGTTATTCTATAATTTATAAGATATTCTTTAAATTTATTATTTATATATTCTCTACTATTATTAGTTGCAAGTATATTTATATATTTATTATTATTATTATTTTCATTTATATTTTTATATTTAATAAAAGCGTTTATTACTTTATATTTATTTCTTAATAGTTTTATTTCTAAATATTTACTCTTAATATCTAAGAAAGTTATTATATATTTATAATTATTATATATTATAAGTGTAATAAGGCCACATAAGTCACTAACTACTTTTTATAGTAAATCAAAGACTTTATCACTAGTTATTTTATTGACTTTATTAGTGAATTTTCCTTTAAAGTAAGTCTCATAGTTTAGTATTTAATTATTTATATCTGTATTTGAGATTATATTAGTATATCTATGTGTATATTTAATTATTTTATCTAAGTATTTTAAGCTTATATAACCTAGCTTTACTTAAAGATCTAATTTATTAATACTTTTATTCTCAGTTGTAGTTAAGATTTAAATATTATTATTATTATTTTTATTTTTATAGAGTATAATATTAAGTATATATAAACCATTTGTTTTTATTCCTTTTATTATAGTTTAATTATTATTATTTTTAATATAAGTACAAGTATTATTAAAGATACTATAATATTGTTTATTTAATAAACTTTAACTTATTAAGTTTATTCTTAACTCTGGCATATAAAGGCAATTTTCAAACATATATATTTGATTATTAATATTCGATTTAATATATATATTACCAAATCCTTTCTAAAGGAGTGTCTTCTTTTATAAAATAAATGACTACTTCTAGTTAGTGTTATAAAAACATCGAGGTTTAATTTTATTAAAGTATTATTAAGATTAGTGGTAATAATTAAGAGAGTAATTCCTAGATATAATTCGGTACTAATTCAAGGTAGTTCTGAATTTATATCTTTATTTAGTCTTTTAGCTATAAATTTTCCTTAGCTTACACTACCTTTACTAAAGCCTCTATTATCCTCGTCCCTTTTTATTATTATATAAATATACTAAAGGCTCATAAGTCGTCCTTAAGGTATATAAGTTCTATAACCTTAATTAGTTTAAACTCCTTTGCCGTCTATCCCTTAAAATACTCTTAAAAGTCTTAGAAAAGGAATTCTCCCTTAATACGGCCGTTATAAAAGGACTTACGGAACTTCCGCGAGTATACTATTATATTTCCTGTGAAAGCTAAGCTAAGATTTAGTGTTTCTCTTAATATAGCCGTGTTATTAAATATTTCTAGAGTTAATTTTAGCTCTAATATATAGTCTAAAGTATTTATTATTATATTAAATACGATTCGTAAGCGATCTAGTAAGTTCTTAAATAAGTTTCTTAAAAGTCTAAAGTTTTAGATTTAAGGATATTAAATTAATAGTTTTTATAAAGTAACTATTATATTATAATAACTTTTCTCTAATATATAATCGTCTTAATTAAGTCTTAAGAGAGAAGTTGCCTTCCCTCTACGATCTAGAAAAGGTAAAATGTCTTTTAAGGAAAATATAATAAAGTACTCCTTAAGTTAAAGTCTAAAATCTACTCTATAGCCTAAGACCTTTTTTATTTATAATAAGATTAACGATATAAACTTATTACTAATTAGTGTCAGTATAGTACTAGTTTATGTACTACGCTGTAAATATAAATATATTTAAAATACGTATATAGCGATAAAGTAATAAAGTATAATTCAAAATCTATGTCTCTTTTAAGAGAGTGTAAAGAGAGTTAGACTATATATTACGAAACCCTACTAAATCTCCACCGAAACTAGTCTAGCTAGGCTCTGACCCTTGACTTTGACTCGCACCCCCTTTCCAGACCGAAGTATACTTATGTAGGGACCTGTGGACTAATATTATAAGCTTTTAAAGTAAGCTAAGTGTAAGTCGTAAAGTAGCTTATATTATAATTAAGGTCGCGGTTATACTTTTAGCCTAAGTTAAAATTAAGGCGATATAATTATCGAGTTATTTAACGCTGCTGTTTTTAAATAAGCCTTTTAGCGCCTTATAATCCTTTATTATATTCTTTTTTATTAAGCCTTTAGTAAAAAAGATTAAAAAGTAAAAAAAGGCTCTTAAGTTTTTATATTTCCGGCGTTTTTTAGCTACGGCCTTTATAAATGTAGCGTAGGCTTTTTCTTATAGCTTTTTCTTATATGAAGTTTTTATTAATAGCTATTATTTAAACGTCGTAATAATACTTAGTAGTACTTAAGAGTATTAAAAAGCTAGGCCAGCGATTGTTTTCTAAAGTTGACGACGTCATAAATATTATAAATATAAGCTTAAGCTTTAATTTTACCTTTAGGTTTTCTTAATTAAAAAGGGTTATAATAAATACACGAGTAATTTAATTATAGCGTATAATTTAGCGTTTATCGGTATATACTCGTTTGTAAGGGGGTGGTATTAAAAAGGTGGCACGTAGTACGAAAACCCGTGGTTTATATACTTTGTTATACCTTTTATTTTATACATCTTTTCTAAGAAGGAGCTTAAGGAAGAGCTCCCTTATATGCTAGCTAGGAGGTCACGTGATACACGTAACCCCGGCATTCAGGCTTGACTATACATCCCAACAATAATAAATAAAAGGGATTACGAGACTAAATTAAATCAAATAAGCTATTACTTTAAGCTATTAAGGACGCTATTAAAAGCGCCGGTAATAAGGGCAATAGTAAGTTTACGTTCCTTAGAAATATTTTAAATAAAGGGGTAAAAAGCGGCACGTAAGTATAAGTAGTAATCCTCTTAAGCCTTATAAAAGATTATTAACCTAGTGTTTATTTTATATAAGATTTAGCCTACCTCTTATTATTGAGTACTCTTTTTAATAATTATAAAGTAACTAATCTTATTAATAATTGTTTACTCCTTAAGCCAGGATTATTTATTAAGTTTAAACCGAAGGATATTATAAAAAGTAAAAGCTTTTAGCTTTTACTTATAAAACGCGGAATTCGCGTTATAAAGGGGTGTCTTAAGAACTTAAATAGTAAGTTATTTAATTTAACCTTTTATAACGTTATTATTATAAAAGGATTTTATACTAATATTATTTTTGAAGCTTGTTTTTATAATAGCGAGCTTTAGTATTATAAAATAAATTATACTTTACGTTAGAAAGAAGAAAACGATTTTATAAAGAACCATTTAATTATATAATAGTTAATTTATAAGTAAAACCTTATATTCTTTAAATTTAACGAGCTTTTTAATTATTCGTTAAACTCCCGTGAAATCCCTTTTAATATTATAAGTACCGTAATATTTTTAACGCTTAAATAAAGTATTAGTAAATCCCACAGACTATTACGAGAATATAAAAGACTAAGAATAAATACGGAAATGTATTAGTATTTACGCTTTAGACACTTAGGGCTAAATGTCTTAAGAAAACTAATAAGCTTAGTTAGAAATATTAAGATTACTAAAGTAATAAGGAGAATTAAGTATAAGTATTACGCTTTTACTCACGTATTTTAAGTGATTTTTAGACGCTTAATTAAGAGATAATTACTTAGACTATTTTAAAAGGTTACTTAAGATCTCTTTGATTATTTAATTAGATTTAGGAATAACTCTTGGCTCCTTTTGCTCAAAGATAAGTATAATAGACTACTCGTAGGTTATACCTTTTAAAATAAGAAGTATAATATAGTATTCGAATATATTAAGAGCTTTAAACGCTAGCTTTATAAGCAGTTTAAACTCTCGATATATAAACTAAAACACGATTAGGAAAAGGTAGTTATTATTATCCGCGGGTTTATAAGATATAAGAACTAGACTAAGAAGCTTAGAATTAAACTCGAGCTTTTACTTACCTCAACTTATAAGTTAAATAATGTTAAGAGAGCATAAACGAAAGCTTTAGAATAAGGTGCAAAGTACTAAAGGCTGAGCTCTTTATATACTAGGTTTTTAAAGTAAGGTGGAAAAAGTCTTTAATTTTTTTCTAAAATACAACCTGGCAAGACCTCTTATACTACCCTAGAGGCAGTTTAGTTCATGCCTTAGAAGCCTTAGGCTTTATAATATAAGCTAGCCCTAATGGCCGCTTTATATCCGTCCTTAATTACAATAGTAGTCGCCCTAGACTATAGCGTAAGCCTAGTCGTCGAAGCTTAATAAGGGTCAGATTATAAAAGGAAAAAAAGAAAAAAAAAAGCCTACCTAAATCTAAGCTATTTTAAGTAATGTATATATTAAAATATTCTTTGTTCATAGGCTGCCCTATCTCATAATCCTAAATCACGACTCATTTCTTAGCCTTTTTCCCCTTTAGATTCTTTAGTCCATTAATCTTGTATTTATTAGAGCCCTTAGTTCGAGGGGTTAGAGACTCTAGTATAACAAGCGCGGAGTAATTGACATTTCTAGTAGTAACTCGTGTAAGTCGACCGGTTCTAGTGAGCTCTCTATTAAATAAATAAGACGAAATAGTTTAAGATTTAAAAGAAGTGGACGGCTTTAGTGGAGTAACTGGACTTGTAATAATTAGAAGTGTACTTAAGGACGAAGACTTAAGAGTAGTAGTAAGCCGAATGTCCCTTAAAGATTAAGGCGATTTCTTTTTTCTCTTAAGGGGGTTAGACTTCGTCTTAACCTTAGTTTTTACTTAGCTCTTAACAGTTTTATTTAAGTCTATTTATTTAGTATTTCTCTTATTTTCTAAGAGTTTCGAGCTACTTAGTATCTATAGCTGAATTTTGTCGGTCTATTTTCTTTAATAAGTTAGCCTTAAGTTATTAATTAGAATCGTCTTCATCTAGTAATCCGGGATTATAAGAGGAGGGTCCTTGTCTTAGGCTCTCGATTTCTTCATCTTTAGCTTCCTTAGCTTTATCTAGTAATCTAAGATTATAACTAGTTAGTCCTTCTCCGTTACTTACATCTTTTATTAGTTCCTCTAAAGAGATGTTATATTTTATCTTACTAATAGACTTTAAAGTTATAAAGTCGATAAGGTTATCTACAAGAATAAAAGATAAGCTTTAGTTATTTTAAGCCTAAGATTTAGTATTATATAACTCCTTCTTTATCACCTTCATTGTCTTCTAAGCCTAGTATCTAATTCGACTCTAGTTTAAGCGATACTTAGTTAAGTATATCTAAAGCTTTAAAGGTTTAAGAGCAAATAACTTTTAAGCCTTAATTACAATAGAGGGGTTAAACTAAGGGAGTCGACTAATAATTACTTCGGAAAGGGGGCCTAACCCCGTGATAAAGATAGTGGCCGCGAAAGGCGCGCAAGTGCTTTTTAGGGTTATTTAATAGGGCTATAGTAATATCTTTTTATAGATTATACTAGTTAAGAGATTTTTATAAGAAACCCCTGTCTTTAGTAGTTTATTATTAAGAATAGTGGTATAACTATTAGAAAAAAATTATAAATCCTTTAAAGTCGTTATAATTAACAAATGAGAACTTAGTAACGAATCTTTACTTAGTTAAGAGGGTACGAGGTAACGAGTCTCTTAAGATCGAGTAAAAGAATCTATTAGTATTCTTTAGGGTAACTTTATACTTTTAAAGGATTTTATTCTTTTTTTTTATAATAAGTTAAAATCTCAGCGGCGTCTTCTTTTGTAAAAGGTATTTAGTATAGTTGGACGATCTCAAAACTCCCCGAATATGTCTAGAGGGAATTTAGGTAATTAGAAGGACTTAGTAATTTAGAATCTACTTATTTAGTTCTAATATAAAGGCTTTAAAAACATATAATCCGGGATTAAGGTCTTTTCTTACTGTCGGTGCAGTACCGGTTCATGTACTACGCCGCAAGTGTGAATATATTCAAAATGCGAGTATAGCGACAGAGTAATAAATGTGTGGTTTAAAATCTGTGTCTTTCTAAAGAGAGTGCGAGGAGAGCCAGCTTATATACTGCGAGACGCCACCGAATCTCCACCGAAACCCCTCCGGTAGGCCTCTAACCCCTATATATTAACGAAAGTATACTTATACTATTTAAGTAGGCTTCTGCAGGGGCCTGTGGACTAATATAGACAAAACTTCTTTTAGAAAGACATATTTTAATATAACTAAAGCTCTTAATAAATAAGAAGTAAACAAAAAAAAAATGAGAAGTATAAAATATTAGAATTAATTAAGTATTAAGTAACACTTAACCCCGGCCTAAAAGTACTCCGAAAGGTACCCGAATCAGGTATAATAGTATGGCGGTGCTCCGTAATAGCCGTGTTAGTATTAATAGAGACGTTCTAGTATGCGACAATACGTAAGGTAACGAAGTCGGCTAAGCGAGGTTATTAATAATAACCCCTAGGCTTAGTATTATCTATGAGTTGAGGTATATATATACGCTAGATTCCCCTAGAATTGAGGTTTTCTTTTCTTAGCCACGCACACATATATATACACACATATAGTATATATATAACTACTCTTAATATCGCCTTACTTATTTAACATAGTCTAAAACTGACATATTTAGATAGACTATATTAAATTAAATAAACTAGTCAAAAGTACGTATATACTTCGGTAGTAGTTTAGTGGCGAAACAGTGTACTAACTAAAAACAGTGTTAGTACTAATCCCCACTAGAGCCCTTGACGTCGTATACCGAAAATACTATATTTAATACGTTTATCTTCTCACAAAGACCCCGTCTTACGACTATGTCTTTAATAATCTTAAAAGCAAGAAGTGCGTATATTACGTAAAACAAAAGTCCTATTATAACCTAGTAAGTATTCCCATTTTCTTTTCCCTTTAAATTATATTTAAATTACCGTCGGAACCCCTCTGAATATATAGTTACTAATATCTAATAGATCCCTTAGTTCGTAGCCAAGGAGTACGTCTAATTGGCTACTGCCCTTAAGGCAGAGGATAAAGAAGCCATCGTTACTACCGCTGAATTAATCGATTCAGCATTATTAGTCGCCGCCGCTAGCGTACTAAAGAATACTAAGGAGGTGTCGTTGGCGTTATTAGAGGAAACTCGCGCTTTACGCCGGGAAATCGCTGGCTTAATTAGCTCGCAAGTAATAAGTTAACTCCCTTATTCCTTTTTAATATTAAAGCTTTAAGTATTAATAATACTATAATATAAGAGACGTGTAACGTTGCTGGGTTCTGACTAGTACGCGGCGTACTAGCTTTGTCGGTTGGTATCAGCTATAGAGTAAAGTCACAAGAGTTAGGTTCTTAATAGGAATTGAGACGTTATAAGTAGTAGTAAACTTGAGGTAAACTTGTTATAATGATTTGAGTACGAAGCTTTATTACGTTATAAGAAACTGATCTACTTATATAGAACCTTAGTTCTTACTAGATCCCTCAGGAGCCCGTGGCCTTGAGGTTCTAGGAGCCTTAGATCCTAAAGCTCTAAAAGCTCTATACTATCACGTGACCCCTAGTCCTATGATTTTGTCCTTGTCTTAGCTTCTCTATATAGTAAGGCTGCCGAGCCTTAGGGCCAAGACGCACGTAATCCTTTAGATCGTGACACTATCCCCCTTCTGTCGTTAGCGTGTCCTTACACTTAAGTATATTAAAGGAAATATCAACGACGGCCTAAGGCCGTCTTCCTTTTTTAATATGTCCTCTAAAACATCTAAGTACAAACAAAAGATAGCGCTTACTAAAATAATTAATTCCTACGGTTCGCCTAGTATGCCGTGTTCGAATTATATTTGTTATTATTATAACTACGTGGTTCTAAATAAGAAGTCCTAGAGGTATAGGGAGTGCGTTCGTTACGGGGTAAAATATAACGCTCTTTAGGTGTCCCTTAACGATCTCTAGAGTCTTCGGATAGAGGAGGACCGACTGAAGTTTAAAAGGGACATAGCCTTTAAGGCGGCTATGGCTAGACTAGCTCGTGTTCGTGAGCTCGAGTAGCGCTAGGCGGAGCTACGTAAGAGGGGAAGGGAAATGTTTCGTCGGGGTCTAAAGACCTTAAATAAGCTAGACGAAGTTAAGGCAAGAGAGAGGAAAGAGAAAAAGAAAGTAGAGGAGGCTTAGAAAACTACTAAGTTAGCGGGCGCGGAACGTCCTTATTTTAACGACCCCGTCGGCGGCCTCCTTGACCCGGCGATAGACCTCTCCTTCGACTTAGTAGACCCCCTCTAGGTAGAGCTAGGTTTCGTTAATAAAAACTAGCAAGTAGTCCCGGGTAACGAAGGTTTGACTTAAGTTCTTATATGTTCTCTAATAATAAGTAATTCTTTTATTTTACTAAGTATCTAACAAGGCCTCACTTGTACTAACAGTCTAGTAGTTCTTCTACTTCGTATTCCTCGAGTGGATTCGCTAGTTCAGCGATTGTCTTTAGAGCTAGCGGGGCTCCTAGTAGTACTCTTTCTAACAAAGATATATAGAATACTAGAAATATCTTCTTTATCGTAGTTAATAACTAGAGTTCGTAATTTAATAGTCCCTTAACCTGTTTAATCTTAAACGGTCCTAGTTTTTTATAATCTAATTTGTCGTTTAGTCGCTTAGTGTTAACGTTTTTTCGTAAAAGATAAACTCTATCCCCCTCCTGTAGCGTTGGCTCCTAATTACGTGTTTTGTTATAATAGTGTGTATTCTTTTCTATTACGAACTGGAGCTCTTTAGCTAATTCCTTGTGGAGGTCTTAAATCTTTTAGACTTAGATGTGAGTTATATTATTATCCTTAACGATAACGTTAGGTTCTCTATAGGCGATAAGTTCGTACCTATAATTCGCGAAGAAAGGTGTGACTTTCGTTATTTCTATAGTCGAGTTATTATAGGCGAATTCTATTAGAGGTAATAGTTTTACTTAGTTGTCTTGCTAGTAGTTAACGTAGTAATATAAGTACGCTTCGACTACTTAGTTTATTCGTTTGTTTCCTCTATTAGTCTAGGGATAGAACGCGGTTGAGAGCTTCTAGTTGGTTCCTAGGAAGGCTATTAGAGCTTTCTAGAATTTTGACGTAAATAGCTTGTCTCGATCTGACACAATTTCTTTAGGCACTTTACACTTGGAGACTACCTCCTTGAGGTATACTTGTACTAGGTTTTCGGCCGTAAGGGTGGATTTGACTAGTACTAGAATTATATATTTAGTAAGTCTTTCTATAATAACGAGTATTATGTTATAGTTGACTCCCGTGACTGGGTCTTTTGATAGTGGCAGTGGCCTTATAAAGTCCCACAATATAGATCTC
The DNA here is from genome assembly GCA_021432625.1 of Leptodontidium sp. 2 PMI_412. Lineage (NCBI taxonomy): Eukaryota > Fungi > Ascomycota > Leotiomycetes > Helotiales > Leptodontidiaceae > Leptodontidium > Leptodontidium sp. 2 PMI_412. Next base: position 45,454 of record MU270616.1, on the reverse strand, counting down.
TAAGATTTCGGTGGTATTAGTACTATAATCATCTGCCTATAAGGCGCGTGCCGGGAAGGCTTGTTCTTAATATAGGCATTACAGTTAGTGACTACTTCCTTAACTATAACGCGAAGTCCTTTGGCCTAATAGTTCCTTAAGATCCTGAGATACGTTCTTCGTATCTCCTAATGTTTATACGCGGGAAGTCCGTGTTATTCTTTAATATACGCTTCTATTAAGCTTGGCGGAAGCTAGATCTTCCCGTTGACTCGCATAATCCCATTTTTTATAATATTCTTACTAATTAGCTCCTTAGTCTAGTCTAGTAGTAATCTGTCTTTTTTCTAGATCTCTTTAAGTGTGTTATACTAGGGGCCCTTGAGGTCTTGCTCAATAGCGGCGACTTCTCGGATATTAGGTACTATATCCCTATTATTTAGTTGTTTTAGTAGGGCAGTCTCGTTAAAGACTTTATTATCTTTATATCCAGGCAATCTGCTCAACGCGTCTACTCTTATATTGTCTTTTCCTTAGACGTATTTAATTACTAAGTCAAAAGAAGCGAGTTCCTCTAACTATTTAGTTAACCTTTAATTATTAAGGACCTTAATAGTTATAAAGGTTCGGAGATTTATATAGTCAGTGTAAATAATAACGGGGAACTTGGCTCCTTGTAAGTAAATTTTCTAATGTTTGAGCGCTTTAACGATTACTATGAGTTCCTTCTTATAGATATTATAGTTCTACTCGGCCAGGGACATCTTTTCTAAGTAGTAGGCTACTGGATGTAACTGTCCTTGGTTGTCCCTCTATAGGTGGGCTACGCCGGTACAGGTATCTAAGGCGTCAGTTTCGATAATACTCTCCTTCTCCTTATTAAAGCTATAGAGTATTAGTTCTTTTGTGAATTTCGCTTTAAGTCGCTAGAACGCCTTCTCACAACGCTTGTCTTAAGTAAAGGGAACACCCTTCCTAGTCAAGCTAGTGAGGGGTTCCACGATCTTAGAATAGCCCTAAATAAATTGCCGGCAGAAGTTAGCGAATCTTAACTAAGATTGTATATCCTTAACGTTCTTTAGCGACTCTTATTCTTTCACGGCTTTAATCTTCTCTAAGTTAATACTTATTTGTCCCGGGCGTATAATATAACCTAAGAAGGTGACTTCCTTGACTAAGAATTCACACTTCAATAGCTTTAGCCTAAAATCTACTTTTAGTAAAGCTTTTATAATTATAATGACGTGTTTCTAGTGTTCCTCGATAGTTTCCGAGTAGACTAATATATTATTTAAGTAGTATATAGCGAATTTCCCGATGAAATCCCGGAGGATCTCGTTGTTCTGCCTCTAGTATATAGCAGGTACGTTCGTGAGTCCGAAGGGTATCACTGTATATTCCTATAAGCCCGAAGGTAACACGAAGGCGGTTTTTTATTCGTGTCCTTCCTTGATTCGGATCAAATTGAATACGTTACGCTAGTTTAACTTAATATAAACCCTTGCCCTAGCTAACTTGTCCCGTAAGTATTATGTGTTAGGCAAAGGGTAAACATCCCGTATAGTTTTATTATTAATTATACGGTAGTCGTCACAAGGTCTTCCCTTTGGGTCTCCTTACTTTCTAGCGACTAGTATATTAACGGCGTATAGTGATTTAAAATTCCGAATCTATCCTTTCTTTACTCTTAGCTCTTAGTATTCCTTAAGTGTCCTTGTGGTTGCGTAGTTATAGTAGCGAAGTTTCTTTACGATAAGTACGAACTTATCCTTAAAGTTAATTTCGTGATCTTAGGAGTAGTACTTAGGGAGAGCCCTTATGTCTTGCGGATCCTTAAACATTCTCGCGAACTTCTTATATAGTACAAGCAGTTGTTCTTATATATTATCTGTCTAACTAAGATGACCTATAGATTCCTTCTAACTAAGGATTTAACTCGTCTAGCTAAAGTCTATTAGCGTCATTATTAAGGAGGCGGCGCTAGCCTCTCTTTCGCTAGTTAGTTAATTGTGTCGCTATTAATAGTCGTTAAACCTAACCTCTTTAGTTTCTTAATTTATATTGGGGTTGTGGCTACTTAACTACTAAGTTCCTAACACTATATTGTGTCTTCTGATATTAACAAGGTCGAAGTAAATAGTTTCTTCGTAGTCTTATATAGTCATTACTATTCCTTGGGTCTTTTCTCTGACCTATTTATCTTGACCCGCCTCCTTGCCGTCTAGTAGGTTTAAGCGGTAGGGGCGATGATGGCGTAAGGTGGGGATACCGTGCTTCTTGACAAAACTGGGGTTTATGAAGCGTCTTATAACTTCGGAATCTACTAGTGCCTTCGTCTTGATGTCGGCTACTGTTACCGAGATAATTAGCTGATTATTTCCTTTAGTGGCTATTAACTTAAGACAAGGTGGCAGTATCTCGGGGATTCGTCTTTGTTCTTCGACGATTACTCCTGTGGTTTCGTCTAATTATTTTTGTAGCCTATCGTTGTAATTGACAAGAGTGTACGGTATTCCTTCTTAGAGACTAACGTGTCCTTGGATCTCGTCTAGTCTCATTAATTAGTAGCGTTCTAGCTCGAAGGCTGACTGTCTTCGTTACTAGTAACGTTCTCCTCCTGTAGTGTAGATAACCGACTATGTCTCTTTTACTCGTAGGTAGTCATCTAATTGCCCGTACTCCCTTGGAGACTCTAGCTCAGGTTCTATTTTTGCCTTATAACGCCTAGGGCACTCCTACTCCTATCTTATGTTCTCCTAGAAAACTATAATTGACCTGTCGCGGTAGGCGACTACGCACAATAGTCCTCGAGCCGGGGAGTTTAGTGTGCAGTGCTTTTCTATAAAGTCTAGTTTCGTGCCGATATGTATTTAGATTCGTTGTTTACTGTAGTAGTTACAAATAGTCCAATTTTCTCCTGGGTATAGTAATTCGTCGAGGGTACTGCTTCCTTCGCTATTGGAGCCCTCTACTCGGCTTAGCGGTCGGTCCTCCGTTGTTACTATCTAGCTTTCTTGTTGCGAATCTAGCGCCTCTACTTCCTGTATTCGTAGGTCGTTTATAGCGTCAAGGAAAACCTCATCGACCTATTCTTCCTTAATGCCTTCGCGTTTTAGTACCGCTACTTCGCAGTATTTAGGCTTTCTTTTAACTAATGCGAATTCTCTCTTAGTTTTTTATTTAGGTTTCCCTTCCTATTTCTTTTAAGGGCAGTCTCAGGCGAAGTATTCGCTTTTGCCACAAGTGTAATATAGTCTTTTCTCTCGTCGCTTCTACTTCTTAGTCTATTTAGTCCCCTTTCGTTTCGCCCTATTGATTTCTATAGGGTTATAGTAGTTTCGTTTGTTGTTAGGGTTCTACAAGTAGTTCTAGGATCTCTTTCCCTATAACTGTGGGTACTGAGGTCGCCTAAATTAAGTTGGCGTAAAATACCCTTTCCGTTCTCGCTGGCGCTCCTGGATATAGTTGTCGATTTCGATCGAGTTTTTGATTAGTCTATTTAAGGTAGTTATTTTTAGCATCTGGGCGAACTCATCCTTGAGGTGGTCCTTGAGGCCTTTATAGTACTAGGCTCTCAGTCCTCTGTTAGTCTATTCTAAACGCAAGGCGTAGCGGTTAAATTCTGCGGTGTACTTATAAATAGTTCCTTGTTAGTATAGGCCGAGTAGGTGCTTCTCCGCCTATTCGGTCTTATTAAGATCCCTAAAGACCCCTTTAATTGCGGTAGTAAACTTAGTAATAGTCCTAAAGATGACTTTGCTTTTTTCGGTTATAGTTGTAAAATAGTTTCTAGTAACGTTATTTAGGAAGTAGTTAATTAGTGCTAGTTTAATCTAATAGGCGGCCGTGTCTCGCAGGAAAGAGGCGATTTATAAGACCTTTTGAGGTTCGACGTCGAACTTGTCGCTATTAAAGGCGAGGTATATATTATACTAGAGGATAAACTGTTTGAGTTTACTTTATTATCTATAATAAGTGTTAAGTATTTAGACTTTAGGTGCCCCGGGCTTAGTGACGTTATTATCCTTAGTCCCGGTTCTTATTTCACTGCCTTCTCCCTTCACGGATCTTCTAGACGCGGGTGTATTAGGGGCTATCTTGTTAAGTGACGATACTTTAAGTAAAGTGCTTAAAGTGTAACGTTGCTAGGTTCTAACTAGTACGCGGCGTATTAGCTTCGTCGGTTAGTATTAGCTATAAAGTAAAGTCATAAGAGTTGGGTTCTTAATAGGAATTGAGACGTTACAAGTAATAGTAAACTTAAGGTAAACTTGTTATAATAATTTAAGTACGAAGCTCTATTACGTTACAAGAAACTAATCTATTTATATAGAACCTTAGTTCCTACTAGATCCCTTAGGAGCCTATGGCCCTGAGGTTTTAAGAGCCTTAAATCCTAAAGCTCTAAAAGCTCTATACTATCACGTGACCCCTAGTCCCATGATTCTGTCCTTGTCTTGGCTTCTCTGTGCAGCAAGGCTGCCGAGCCTCAGGGCCAAGACGCACGTGATCCTTTAGATCGTGACAAGACGGTGTTAATCTTAGATCGGCTCCTTACTACCGTCTCTGCCGCCGCCACTAAGCGTAATAGGGAGGAGGACAGTAATAAGGATGCCCCTCCCACTAAGCGCTCCCGCCGAAGTCGCCGTAATAACGTAGAGGAAGAGGCTCTTCTAAATATATATTCGTAAGGTATTTGGCCTTATTTTAGATTAACTTCGTGATAAGTTCTTCGTGGCGGTACTTTCTTTATACTATTATATAAAAGTAGCCCCTTATAATAAAACCGGCAGTTTGTCTTTATTAGAGTATCGTTATAAAGCCGCCTGTTAATACTTTGAATTAGAGGGTATTTAGAACTAAATTAAGCGTGTTTCTAGCTTCGTAAATTAATTAAATATAAAAATAATCGTAAGTAATAAATCAATAAAATAAGAGTTATAAAGAAATATATAAAAAAAAAATTAACGTGTAAGAAACCCCTTCGTTACTAGTTCGAATCAACTTCAGTTAATCGTTAAACCTAACCCTCTATTTTAATAGTAAGGATATTAGTGTTAATAAAATCCTAAAGAGCCTTATTCAGAGCACTTTTTGTTATAGCGTTAATAGGATTAGTGGCGCCATTAATCTATTAAACCTCCGTTAGCTCTCTGCGCTCGTATAATTGACGAATAGCTATAATATCAATCATTAGACGCTTCTCTTTCGTCGTATTAAGTTTAACGATATACTCATAAAGGGACAAAGAATCCGTGTAAATAATAGTAAGAAGACGTGGGATGTTAAGCTTGTTAGTTATTATATTAATAGTAGTACTAAGAAAGATTAATATATTAATATTAGTTACTATAATATATAACTCCGATATAAGTATTACACAAGTTACTTTCTTACATTTTATTGAGTTAGTATATATAATATTACTAGTTAAAGTGAATTGCGCATCCTTTATTATTTCGGCACTAATTATTAATACGAAACTTATTTATAAACTTAAGTCTTTGTTATTAGTAAAAGAATTGTTTACAAAAACGTAAACTTTCGTAAATTATAAGTCAACTAGTACGTATTAGAGTCCTCTCTCTAAGTTATTTATTTACTATTTAAGGCGTAAGTTTAAGGCCTTAACGTCGTCTTCTGTCGAATCCTAATATTACGCTGCGACTAAGAGATTAAATGTTACTTTTAACTAATAAATAATAACAAGATAAGCCGCACGAGCTTATTACTCTTTATAGGCCTTCTTATAATTCTCTTTTCCTATATTAACTAGCTTTAGCCTTACTTCTTAACCCTTTTAAGATATATAGAGGCTATCTTCGTCTATAGTAATAGTATACTTATTAAACGTAATAGTTTCAGTAGGGAGTAATACTCGTATTAGCTTTGTCAGAAAATTAGCCTTAATAATCTTATCTTACTCTCTTACTAAGAAGTTTTTATTTCCTAAAATTAATATGTCGTTTGTTTGTATTCTTACGACTTCAAAGTTATAGCTTTTTTTTAGCGCTAATTAGTAAGTATAAGTCGTATATTAATGTTTTCATTTGTAAGTTTTTTATATAATGTTTATAATATATATTAAACTAATAATTTCTGAACTTAAGTATACTATATAATAGTAGCACTATTATAAATATTATACTAGGAGGGAAATCTCTTGTGATCTCTTTCGATGGCTATATAAAAATATCCCAGAGAAGCCTTGTCTTTACTTAAACGTAAGCTTAAGTAATATCCTTAATAACTAAATAAGATTCAGATTAGTTTTAGAGGCGATTTAAGTGCTTAATAGTAGCGGCTAAAAATATAAGTAATCGCTAACTAGATTATTAAATTGTTAGAGACTAAGTCAAAATCTTTCTCTTCTCTTTATCGTTAAAGTATTAAATTACTAGTCTTAACTTCTTATATAAAGTTAACGTCTCCTTACCTTTAACTTCGTCTATTATTTTTAACTTAAAAATGCGGTGGCCTCTTACTTTAAGGTCGTCCTTATAGATAAGCACAAAAACACCCTTTTTAATAAGTACTTTATATTCTGTCCTTTGGGACTACTAGAATAGTAGTCTAAGCGTTATAATCTTCCCTTTAACGCGAAGTTTAATAAATAACTCTTAGTCCCTTGTCTTTTTCTTAGTTAAAAATACTTTAATATCGTAATTGTCATTAATAATTAGTAAATTTAAGATATGTTTCGTAAATAGAATTTAAATAGCGATTCGAGGTAAATTTAGTACTATTTTAGTAGCGTTTTTAATTAAGGATTTTAAATATTACTTATAAATATCGTTTAGTAAGTTTTCTCTTTGTCGTTTAATACTAAAGGTGTCTATTTTAAAAAAACGAACTATAGTTAATTAAAACGTACGTATTCTCTTATTTCTTATATCGATCTTATATAATTCTCCCTTAATACTTAAGAAATCGTAAGGTCTTATTTATTCTTTACCCTCTCAATACACTAAAACTTAATTATTAAGGTAGAAACCGTAAATATAAGTAATTCCGGGGCCGTTTCGCGTGGCTAACGTATTATTGACTTTGCGCGTAATATAAATTTTCTGTACCTCTTTTATAGTTTTCTTAATCGTAGCCGCACGTTACTTAACTAATAGATTTAAGGGGTTTAACTTTATTATTTTAAGGTATACGCCGAAAACAAGTAATATAGGGATAAGCTTATTAAGTCTAACTATATTATTTACTACTTTTATTGCTATTTATAGTTAGTCTTCGTCGCTTAACTTAGGGTGCTTTTCTGTAACGATTTCATAGGCATAGCGTAATAGGTAGTAATATCGCTCAACTTTGCTAATTAAATAGTGTGCCTTAATAAGTATTAGCTTAGGGGTATTACTTATAAATTTGAGTGCACTCCGAAACTCCTTAGAATTAAAATTAGTGCTATAGTCGTATATTACGAAATCCGGAGGTCTAAGGTATATATTAATCTATACTAACTTAAATACGTTAAAGGTGGCCCGAGTTGTAGCTGAACCGGGGGCCTTTCGAAGTAGTTTCGCCGTATTAAAACTTGTTACCTTATCTATTATATAAAGGGCATATCGTTCTCTAAACATTACAATATTAACGTAAACTATATAATTAAAGTCGACGTCGTTTTGTAATTTAAAGCGGAACTTGTGCGGAGTATTTACGTGTTTCTGGCAGTACTTATACATTTCCTTGACCTTTAATATGACGTCTAAATTATACTTATGGCTAGCTTAGTCTAGTAAGTGCTATAGGCGCCTTATTAAAGGGTGTCCGAAGCGCTTATAAAGCCGACGTATTTTTAGCTTAATTAAGTAGTATGTATTTATTGTTTCGGTCGAAGTGTCTAGTAATTGACGATGTTAGTTCAAAAGTAGTTATAGATGCTTATGCTTTTTTATAATTAAGTGCTTCTTATTGCCTTAAATTAAGACATTACGTAAGTTATCGTATTATGTGTTGAGCGCATTTAACTATTATAGGCAAACTAGAAACGGGATATTTACGTCCACGATTTAGAAGTCTATTTCTTTAGTTAGAGTATTAATCGTAGTAACTCTTAGGGACGGCCGCGAACCGGCACTAAATGTAATTTAACTTTAGCCCGCCTAGCTAGTATTAAACTTAACATCTTGAATTTATTATAATACTCGTAGTTAATTAATCCCTCCCGTGTTTTTATTAAATGCCCTTGTGTTAATTAATAGACTTTAAAAGAATTTATTTATCTATTACGTTATATAGGCCTCGCTTAGAGCGAGTCTCTTAATTTTGCTTTTTAGGATGTGAGTAGCTTTCCTCTCCTTAAGTTACTTTATAACTTCTTATATATTATACTATACCTTACTTACTATAAATATAGTCGTGAAGTTTATAGTGTTATTACTATTATCGTCGTTAAAACTCTCTAAAGAATCGTTAATATCTATTAAAGTGTTTAAATCTATATCTTAGTAGTTTCCTAAATAGTGTTTGGATATAGTCTAGTTCTAATTCAAATTAAGATTAATCCCCTTAATATAAGCTAAGTAGTTCCTGAAGGTCTTATTTATAGCTTTTACTCCTTTGGCCTTACGCGCCGCGAAGTATCTTGCCTTAGACGCTACTTGCTTTTCGTTGGAGTAACGACTATTATAGTAATTTATCTTCTTATAGATAATATAGCCTATATAACTTAGTATAAGCTGGAATTTATCTCTACGTTTGTTTTTACTTAAAAAATTTATTTTACAGTTAAAGTAATAAGCCGCCTTATTTACGACATAAGATTAGTGACGATTCGTATATAATCCGGAGTACTTACTTACCCTTAATCCCGAGTTATAAGTTACTTTAACACCGACGGCGGAGCGAAGATTATTTATTAATATAAGGAAAGTAGGGGGTACTTAAAATAAGGCTATCTTAAAGAAAAGGTTCCCTAATACTTCTTATACGAGCTTATTACGGAGCGTCTTGTCGTTTCGTATATTATTGTTTTTTAAATTAAGCTGAATACTTTATAATTCCTTGGCGAAGTTCTCTAATTAAGTTAATACCGGCTTTCCCGTTTAGTGAGGCTCCTCCTGAAATAATAAGAAGATTAGACTAAACTATTAGCTGAGGAACTTATTAGCTTTCTTTTCTGTCTTAAAGTATTCGCGTGTCGTTTTAATAAGCTTATTAAATGAGTACCCTTTATTTTAGAGGTACTAATAGTAATACGAACTAGCTCCGTCTCGTAATATCGACAGAAAGGCTCGGTTTTAGACCTTAGTCTTAATTAATACTCTCTAATATAAGTCGGCGAAGATGTAGAGCTTCTTATTTAAGTAGTCTTTGTCTTTATTATATTAGAGCTCCTTAGTATATATCTTAGTAAGGTTTACTAATGATTTTACTTAGTCTAAGGTTAATAGATTTATAATATACTATAATAGCCGAATCGGTTCCGTATATAGTCTAGTAGTCCTAAGAACCTCAAATAGTAATAATAACTTGTCCTGTGGGTATATTATTAGCGTTAATGTGGGATTTAGTAACACGTAATTATTTAATCTTCATAAGTAGAGATTACTTAGGGGATTCCTCTTAGGAGTAAATGAGAACTCCTTTTTTAGGACTATAAGTAAGGGGGTTATATTATATAAATCCTCGACCTTATTTCCTTTAATAAAGGAGATCTTAAGTAATCTTAATAGCTAAATCGTGTTCGTAAGCTTTACTCTTAACTCTTTTAAAAGAGTGTCTTTCTTTATAAAATAAATAACTACTTTTAGTTAGTGTTATAGAGACATTAGGGGTTAATTTTATTAAAGTGTTATTAGGAATAGTAGTAGTAGTCAGGAGAGTAATTCCTAGATGTGATTCGGTATTAATTCAGGGTAGTTCCGAATTTATATCTCTATTTAGTCCTTTGGCTATAGATTTTCCTTAGTTTATACTGTTTCTGTTAGAGTATCTATCGTCCTCGTTCCCTTAGTATGTCGTACGAATACGCTAAAGGCTCGTAAGTCGTTCTTAAGACACGTACGTTTTACTGTCTTAATTAACTTAAACTCATTTGTTATTTAACCCTCAAAGTACTTTTAAAAGTCTTAGAAAAGGAACTCTCCCTTAAGGTGTCTGTTATAGAAGTCCTCCCTAAACTTCCGTAAATATATTATTACGTTTACTAGGAAATCTAAATTAAGATTTACTCTCTCTCTCTCTAAGTACAACTATAACATTAATAATTTCCGAAGTTAATTCTAGCTCTAGGGTATAGTCTAAAGTATCCGCTATTATATCGGATGCGATTCGTAGGTGATCCGGTAGTATTCCGGATACTACTTAAAAGATCTAAAGTTCTAAATTTCAAGGATATTGACTTAATATTCTTTGTAGAGTAACTGTCGTATTATAATAGCTCTTTTCTGACGTGCGATAGTCTTAGTCGAGTCTTAAGAGAGAAGTTACTTTCCCTCTATAATTTAAAAAAGGTAAAATGCCCTTTAAGGAAAATACAATTAAGTACTTTTTAAGTTAAAGCCTAGAATTCGCTTTATAACTTAAGACCTTTTCTATCTATAGTAAGGTTAACGATATAAGCTTGCTACTAATTAGTGTCAGTGTAATACCGGTTTATGTACTACGCCGCAAGTGTGAATATATTCAAAATACGAGTATAACAATAAAGTAATAAATGTGTGGTTCAAAATCTGTGTCTTTTTAAAGAGAGTACGAGGAGAGCTAGCTTATATACTACGAGACGCCACCGAATCTCCACCGAAACCCCTCCGGTAGGCCTTTGACCCCCATGTATTAACGAAAGTATGCCTGTACTATCTAGGTAGGCTTCTGCAGGGGCCTGTGGACCAACACTTACTGATTTTAAGTCCTCTGAATCTACTTTAGCGAATATAGTCTCTTTAGTAGACTTTATTAATAGATAGATAGGAATATTAGAGTATACTACTAACTTAGTATTATTATCCTTGCGATAGGCAAGGGCTAAAAGATATAGTTTATAATCTTGGCGTAGAAGTTATTAAGACACGCTATATATTATATTATAAAATAAAGAAACGTAGTTAAGGGATAAGTCTTTTTAAGAGCTTAGTAATAGAAGTAGTATATTTTTATCTCTTTAGTAAAGAGTTACTATAACGTTAAATAACCTTTAATTTTCTTAAATTAATAAAATATTACTTTTTAGTACTAAGAATCGGATTTCGCTTAAAAAACCGTTGTACTTATCGTTTTCTAAATAAAAAGGGGTCCCCTTAAAGTACATAAAGCCGAGTCCCAAAAAGCCGCACTTATATATAAGTAACATTAAACCCTAATACCTCTTAAGTCAAAATCCAATACGTAAGACGGTCCTTTAACACTGGAGGTAGCCTTTGCAAGTGACTAGCAGCTTCTTGATAAGTATTTAAGTTGTGAATTCGACGTTAAAGAGTAGATCTTAGAATACCCCACTTAATTAAAGCGCAACGTTCGGACTTGCCATTTTTGATTATATTAATAGCTTAAAGCACGTCGTACTTAGTATATTTTGACTCTATAATCTTCTTAGCTTAAATACAAAAAATCAGAGAAATCGATAAAGAAATAAGATAACTATTAATTATTAAAGTTGAGTTAATAAAAGTGGCGGTGTGTTAAGCGAGGTGGCCCGAATAGGGGGGGCGGCCCGAATAGTGGGGGAGACTTACTAAGTTCTAATAGTATAAGAAATAAATTATAAGACTTTATAAAAATTGTTTTTAAATACCGAAGAAGCGGGATACTTTAAGCTATATAAACTTATATAATAATTTTTTATAACTCGTTTTTTATTTTATAAGCTTATTCTTAATTTACTTTTATTAATAAATAAAAGATAAAAGTCTTAATGCCTTTATAAAATTACAAGTTGCGAACTCGATTATAACGCAAAGAGCTTCGAGGGAAAAGTTTATAAGTTATATATTTAAAATTAAAAGAAAAGAAGAAAAGAAATTCAAATTAAGAGATTAATAAAAAATGGGTTTTATTTATTTTTACTAGTTATAATAAAAGTACTATATATTTATATAAAGACGAGAAAAAGGTTAATGTTAATAATTACAAATAAAACTCTAAAAATCAGAATAATTAATAAAGAAATAAATGAATTATAAATTATTAAAAGGTAAGTAAGTAAAAGTGGCGGTTTATTAAGTAAGGTAACTAGAATAAGGGGATAACTGAAATAAGGGGGTTAGGGACTTATGGCTTTACCTCCGGAAGGAAATCGATTTCAACACCTTCTCTTTAGTGGCTGTCTTAACCCCTAAGATCCTTAGCTTAACCTTAGTCGCGGCCTAGAAAACAATTTGTCGGCCACTTTTAAAGTATAAAGCGGATTTAACCTGGCAACTTAGAGACGAAAACTAGGGTACTAAGAACTTAAAGAAAAAGCGCTATATTCCCTTGACTTTAAGCTCCCTACCTCCTCTCCTTATAACAATCTTTTCTCTTTCTAATATCCCTTTAGCTATAGAAAGCTCTATTTAAGATCTCGTGCCCTTATTACTATTAGAACTATAGCTGTTAAAAGCTAGAACGAGCACACTCGAAGTCTACCGTCTCGCAGATCGAGCCTCGATTACTCTTTACTATAGTCTTTACCCCACCTGAATAAGTTCTCAGACTGCTTAATAGTGAGTAAGCAGGATTTTCTTAATTAGTATTAGTCTGCGATAGTATTTATAATAGAGACATAAAGGAAGTAAGAAATCGAGCAAGTTAACTTAACCCCTTATAATCCCCGATATAATTCTTATTAGCAAATTCATACTCGACGATTCCTACGGCCGCCACGCCCTTAAGAAATCACGCAATCCATTTACATGTAGTCTTTTAGGAAGAACGTTTACGGCTTCGGAGATAGTAACGAGTATTAAATATCTCTCAAGGGCTGTGGCGAAGGAGTTCGGATTTACCCTAAAACTACTTTTCTACCTGTAATATACCTTATATTTATACTTATACGAGAGATAAAGGGAGAGAAAAACACTTGTAATAAGTTAGTATTATTAAAAACAAATATAACCCAAACCTCAAACCCTAAAGATTATATAACAGACGTTGAGGATTGATATAACGACTAGACTAATACAATCCATGGATCGGTCAGTCAAGCGTACGAGTCCCCCTAGCACAGCTTTCTCTCACGTACTTTAGTTTACACTTAGCATCGAGTTCGTATATACTGAGATTTTCGAACGGGCGATATATTTAAATATGGTTAGTGCATGTGCCATACTCGTCGGTCTCCTTACTGTTACGGCTGGCCAGAGGTTAATACGGCGAGTTGACTCTAGCTTTGTATTTGGGCCTCTAGTTACGCTCAGAATCGAGAAGAAAAGACAAGGAGGAAAGGAGAGCTCTTTATAAGGGAGGGCTCGAGTATAAATACATAAAGGACCCTCCTAATAGGGCCTAGTATACTCGCGTGCCGTTTACGTTAATATATCGTAGGCTCGCCACTTAGTCTTTCTTATTAGGCTTAGCGCTGTCGTATAGTCAGCGATATTACGAGCCCGTGTTAGTTAAAATACGAGGCGTATTATAAGTCGTAATATTACCCCCCCCCCCCCCCCTCTTAAAAAACTACGTCCGCGTAGTTGTAACTATAACTGTGTCGTCTTCTAAGTCGTTATAGTCGTTAATACTAGCGTTATAAGCCTCTAGCCACTTTAAGAGAGCTCTTAGCGGGCCTTTAGTATTCGGATACTTTAGGTAGAACTTCTTAATTATATGTAGAGTTGTTATAGTATTTAAGTATAAGTATTACTTTAGGTCTTCGTTAGCACCTAGCTACTTAATACAGTAAAATAACTTATTCCGTATAACCTTAAAGCTAAGGATGCCTTTAATTTCCCACTTATTTTACTTAGGCAGTAGTTAAATAAGTGCCGGCGTGGCTCTAGTTTATTTAGGTAGGGGGTTATTAACGTACTTGCGGAGCGAGTGAGAGTAAAATACAAAATAAATTTACTAGTCCTCTAAGAACTTAACTCTTTAACTCTTTCCTTCCTAAGCGATTACTCTGACTAGGCCGTATTACTTATTAAATAACTTCCTTAAAAGTCAGTCGACGTTTTAGTTCTAAGTGTTAACTAATACTAAGTCGCTAACGTCCTAGTTAATAGCGCGTCGCCTACGATTTACTAGTCGTCTTATTTTCTCTTATTAATCCTTAAGGGACGACTATATGACTTTTATAACCTCCTTTATTTATAAAGTTACTTAGAGAGCCTCCTCGCGATTAAGTTTCTCTATTACTATAGCCGGAGGTTCTAAGTTAACTAAGTCTTAGGAAGTCCTCGGTTTAACGCTATTAAGTAATTAGAAAGGAGATAAGCGGCTTAGAGACTCGTATAATAACGTTAATTAAGCGATGTCTATAATTAGTAAGAGGTCGCTCTAATTGTCTTAGTAATAGTAGTAAAAGGGACAAAGCCGCTACTTAATATATTAGTTTATTACCTTTATTTAACTGTTAACGTTTAGGTTATACGTTATTATTAGCTTCACCTTAGTCCTGAGGATACGACAATACTCCTTTTAAAAAGAGGAGACGAACTGAGGTCCTCGATCCGAGACAATAAAGTCTAATATACTAAAGTATTAAGTCTAATAAACGAGAAAGAGAATAGTTATACCTTTAGCCGTAATTATATCGTTATAAAGTATTAAGACTAGTTTCTTAGACAAGCGGTTAACGATAATTATAGCGAAGTTATAGCCGTACTTGTCTAGTAGTAACTTCGTAAAGTCTATCGTGAGGTGTTAATACGGCCGAGTAGGGATTAGTAAGGGGTATAAAAAGCCAGGGGTCTTGTCCTTACAGGCTTTTTATCGAGAGTAATTACAGTTTGCCACGTATTAAGTTATATCTGTAGTGAGGCCGTTTTAATAATATTTACGACTTAGTAATGCCTTTATCTTTCTAATCCCCACGTGTGTTACTAAAGGCTAGGAATATATATAGTGAATAAGTATTATACGAAGCTCCGGCGGCTCTAAGGGCACTTTTAGGCGGCCCTAGAAAAGTAACTTGTTGTTTATTAGCTTGTAATCTAACGATTATTCCTTAGCTTTTTGTTAGAGAGGCTCTAATAAAGGCGAAGTCTTATTAACTAAGAGTACTTAATTAATAACATCGTACTCCGCGATGTTATATATTACTATAAAGTTCGGGTTTAGCTCTTTTGTAATAGGCGTCTCCGGGTCGATTAATACTCCTGTATTAGGCTCGGGTTTTAGCTCCAGGTCATCACGTAGTTTAGCGTCGTAATCTGGGATTATAGCCTTTATAAATATTAGGGGTATTATCTTTACGACTTCAATATAAGCGTTTATAAGATCGACGGTAGAGAGCTAGAGGTCGCTAGCGACTCGCGGGTTAATTTATTAGTCGGAATTAGCTATTAACTACAGATAGCCCGCTTACGTGCCTCTATAGCCGTGAAGTCTTAATCTCGTCAAGATAAAGTATTAGTTAACGTATTAATTATTTTAATATAATATATAATCGTGAAATAAAAGTCTATAAAGAACTTAGCTTATTAAGCCTACTTAGCCGTAAGGTCTTTAGTAGTTATAAAGTACTCTAGGGCTTAGTAGTCTATATAAACAAAGACATTTTTCTAGGCACTTAAGAGCTCTAAGTAATATTACTTAAATGACTAGAAAATCGCTAGTATCTCTTTGTCGTGGATTAAGTAATTAAGCTCGGGGTCTATTATAGTCTTAGAAAAGTATTTTATAAGGTGAAAAGTGTCGTCTTCTTAAAGTTAAAATAAAACCTTAGTAACGACTTTATCTAAGGAATTAGTCTCTAGTCGCGTTTACTTAGTAAGGTCGTAGTAGCAAAGAACTAGCGTAAATTAGAGGGCTTCTTAGAGAGTCTCTTATATGTTTTTATAAGCGTTATTAAAGACGAAGGGAACGTCCTTTCTAGTAAGTATCGTAAAAGGACGTGTAATATAACTATAGTCTTTAATAAACCGGCAGTAGAAGTTATAAAAGCTAAAGTAACTCTATATACCTTATATATTATCGGCGTATCGCTAGTCCTTAATTACACTAATCTTCTCTAAGTTTACTTCTACGCTATTAACTTTAATAACAAATCCTAAGAACTTAGTTTTTTACACGCTAAACTCAGACTTCTTAATATTAGCTTAAAGTCCGTGTGCCTATAATATTACTATAACCTTTTTGACGTAGACTATATGTTCCTTTAAAGTGGACGAATATATAAAGATATTATTTATATAAGTCGCGTAAAAGTCGTCGAGGTACTTTATAAGGATATTATTAATAAATCGCTAGAAAGTCGCTAGACTATTAATAAGGCTAAAGGGAAGGACTTTATACTTATACGTGTTATATTAAGTGCGGAAGGTTATATAGTCTTCGCTCTTAGGGGACATACGAATATAGTAAAAAGCTTATTAAATATTAAGCTTTATAAAGACCTTTGCCTTATAAATATAAGTTATTATCTTATTAATTAGAGGGATTAAGTACAGGTCCTTCTTTAATAAGGCATTTAGCTTCCGGTAGTCGACGTATAGCCGGAGACTATTATTAACTTTCTTAGCAAAGAGAATAAAGGCCGCGTAAGGTATATTAGAGGGCTTAATAAAGCCTTTATATAAGTTGTCGATAATGTATTACTTAGTCTTTAATAGCTATTCTTTAGTCATACGCCGGAGAGGCTTAAAGGATAAGTCGTTCTCCTTAGTAAGCTCGATTTAGTAGTCCACACCTTAGCGATACGCTAGTAACTCGTCGGAGGCTTATTAAGAGAAGAGAGGAGTATACTCTTAGTACTCTACTAAGAGTTTCTTACTTATTAGCTTATTATCTTGCGCGTACTTAGCCTCTAAGGCCTCCTTTAGAGTTAAGTCTTTATTTATTAATACGAGTTTAACGCTTAGTTAGTTTAGAGCCTCTCGCTAGCGATGAGTTAGTTCTTAGTTAATCTTAAGTACTAATGTCACGAAGGTTTATACTTTATTTTTCTTAGCCCTCTTAAGTTAAAAGTATATTATAGACATTACTATTACTAATATAAAGAAGATTTTCGTAGTAAGTGCCTTTATCTAGTAATTCGCTAAAGAAGCTCTATAAGTTCTCTTGTCCTTAAGTAATAATCTTAAATCACGGGATATTAAAGGGTTTAATTACTCTTTTATAACCTGTAAGCGCTCTTTAACTTCTCTAGTAAAGCTCGAGGGTCGAGTTAGCGAGACGTTAGTAGTAAGTCGGACAGGGGCTTTTGTTTTAGGGGAATCGTTAAGCGCCACAAGCCTAGTTTATCTCCGGCAGTAGTTATTTATATCTATAAGGGTATCCCTTTATTCCGCGTTAAGTTAGTGAGACTTAACGATTAACTTATTAAAACAGTTAATATTAATAAATACTTACTAGTTAAAGTACGGCTAGACAGGCATGTCTAATAACTATTCTAGCCAATTACAGTTCTTTATATACGACTACTTTAAGTCGTAATACTCGAGGAACTTCCGACTAATTAAGACGTTAGTGTTTCTTAAGTTAATTACAAGAAAGGGGAAGTTAATTCGCCGGCGGTCGATTATTAAAGTAAGTAAGACGGCCGTATTAATTAGCTTGCCTTTCTTATTATTATAACTAGTTAAGATAATTAACTGAGGGAGGGATATAAAAGAGATATTAAATTACTTGACAAGTTAGTATATAAAAGAGGTTTTAATAATACTAAAAATATTAACTCTATTATTAATATATATAAGTGTCTTAGTAAAGAATCTATTCCTTCTTAGTTTAATATTAATTAAGAATTGTCGTCTTTTAATAAGAATATAGAAATTAAATATTAAGCCCTTTTATAAGTTATAGCTTATACTAAAGTATAAGTCTTTACTACAGCCTAAGAGTTTTTTAATAACTCGTTAGTCTCTAGATCCTTACTAATAACTAACTCAGAAATTAACTTGTCGAGAGCCTAGTCTCTATAGCGCTTAAGACAGTCGTTAATTTAATAGCCGGTCTTATTATAATAAAAACAAGTGTCAAAAGAGACGTCTTTAAGTGCAAGAGGGGGTACGGGGGACTTAAGTCGGCGTAAGACAGGCGTAAGACAGGCGAAGGAGAGGGCGTACGTTAGCGGACATCTAACGACTATCTTAGAGTCAGTAGTCTCTATACGTGAGTAATAAAGGTAAGTAAAGTCGAACGTTAACTGTCTTTTCTTAAGATGCCGCGCGAGTCGCTAGTATTAGTGTTATTAAAGGAGACTTAAGGGGCTTCGCGGACAGTAGTAGTAGCCTATTTATTAGCTTGTCTAGTAGTAATATTTTATAGCTCGTGATTTAAGACGGCTAAGAACTCGTCGAGAGCTATATAGTCTTTAGCGAATTTATACTTTTTAGTTTAGATATTATACTTAAGCTTATTTAAGACTTTTTCGTAAACGTCGTCGAACTAGCGGGCAAGTGAGATCTTTTTAATAGTCGTATATATTATAAACTTTGTATAGAACTTATTATACGTTATACTACTTATTTATAATTAGTTGTACTTAAGCTTAGTTACTTATACTTAGTTATAATTAAAGAAACGCTAGTTTAAAGCTTTTAAGACGTTAGCGGCTCTATTAAAGTCTCTAGTAAAGTCGGGGTCTATTTATTAAAGAATAATAGTCTTAGCCTCTCCCTTTATACACTTAAAGTAAGCGTAGACTTGCGATTTACTAGTAAGGAAGTTACTTAAGTATTTCTAAATAAAGAGCTTTATATTTATCTTTTAGGCGTCGTATTTAATTTCGCCCTTATAATTACTAAAGGGGGTATAGGGGTACTTGACTTTATTAGGCTCGACAGTAGGGATAGCGGGGTTTAACTTAAGGAGGTAATAGTCGACGGTAGGCTAGAGGTCCGCCGTAAGAGCTTGTATTAATTAGTTAAAAGGAGAGGGAGTATTAGTCTCTTAGCGAGGGTTATTAATAGTATATTAAGTGAGGGCTTGTGTGACGGCGGCGGCGACAGTAGAGTTGACGGAGTCTTTAATTAGCTGATTTACTTTAGCTTATTAAGCGGGGGTAAGACCCTTTATATTAGTAGGCTCTAGCGATACGTTAAAGAAACGCTAGGGTTTGTCCTTTAAGTCTGAGTCGAATCCGTTAAAGCTTTCTAGCTCCTTTAAGAGAGTCTTAACTAAAGGGATAAGGGTGTTAGTAAAGCTTAGCCGTATAAGGGCGCTCCTTTCTTTAGAGCTTCGCTGACGAGGGGGAGAAACTAGTAAAGGTAATAAGGTAAAGTTAAGGGGTGTTTACAGTCAGAGTGTTCGATAAGCCAGCCAGCTGATAAGTCAACCAATCAGCTGAGAGATTCTTATAAGTCAATCAGCTCAGCCCTAGTCATAAGTCAATTAGCTGATATATTCTCAGCTGATCTTTGGCTGATAAGCTAAGGGGTATTTTATTAGTCATTTTAGGGTGAGTTTGGTAGGGGTATGATGCCGATTTAAAGTCTTGATTGACGATTTGACGAGCCCCGGAGCGGAAATACCCCCTCCGACAGGCCAAAATTAGGCGGTGAAAAGCGGCAGGATATTAAAAAGCCTGCCTTTAGCATCGTAGGCACACACTAAGTGGCTCGATTTGTGCGGGATGGAAAGGCAAAGTTAAAGGCCCTATAGCAAAGCGATTACAAGTCTAAGCCTACCGTACGGCGGGAGATAGTCTCTTTAGAGCCTGCGAAGCCAATTAACTATTTAAAGGCTATGCTTAATAGATTAGCACCTGTGAGAGCTAAACTTAGGCGTGCCTCAAGCCGAAGAGATTAATTAGCACAGTACTTAGAAGAGCCTACAGAGAATATGTCGAGCACTGTAGGGAGGAGCTTCAGGTAGTTTGAAAGTCTTGAATTGTAAAGTAAAGGGGTAGCTCCCTAGCTATACGGGAGCTCCAGAGATCTAGTTATATAAGCAGCTTTTGGTTAGTTCTAGCGACCACTGTAGGCCCTAGTAGTCCTAGTACACGACACACCCCCTTCGCTTAAACAACAATAGGAGTAATAAGCGAACGTAAATAGTGCCCAATAATAGCTTAAACGACAATAGTAGTAGCTAAGTAACACAAAAGACAAATATCGCTAAGATGTCGACGCTAGAGGTAGTAGTATATATACTCAAGTAAGTCCTTTTAAACGTTTTTTCTTCTTTATATAACTTCCACGTAAAATCAACAAATATAGCTAAGAAGTCTCGTGCCGGCCGCGCCGCCCTCGCCGCTAACGTCGCCGCTGCTCGCGCAATAAGAAAGCGTGTAAGTATTAAGCTCCCTTCCTTTCTAGTCGTTAATTTAAGAGTTATAATATTATTTTGAGGCTACGAAAGCCTTAAATCGAGAGTTAAATATATACTAATATTAGTTTTATAGGCCGCCCACCGCCCCTTTACGCCACTACTACCTCCACTACTATAATAACTACTATTAACCCCTCGGCGTCTCGCCGTGGCTAGGGCTACTTGTGTTGTCCCTTACTCTTACTATATTTATAGTAATATATAAGGAGAGCCGGGCGAACTATGCCGCGACGAGGCGTCGTTAGTATAGTGTTTTTATTATTACAAAAACAATAAGGCTAGTTACGCCCTTGCCCCCCGCTACGCCGTGGCCCTCTTCGCCGGCTACTTAGTAGTTAGAGCTCTCTTAGAGAGTTCTCACGTATATATTTATAGCGGTCGCGAGGTATTATAGTAGCTTAAGCTAACTTTAACTTATAGCGCCTCACTGCCCGTCGAGCCGCTATTAAGGCTGCGTTAGAGGAGGAGGAAGAGGAAGATAAACTAGTCGTTAGTTCTCTTGCTTGTAAGTTCTCTCTTATTAATTTAAGACGACGTCTAACCTTATTATAGTTACTCCTCGTAGAGAGTCTGCTGTGCCCCCCCCTCGCCTTATTCTTAGCGTTAAGGCTGCCTCCGGCTCTATTAGTGTTAGTGTTAGTACTACTGTTAATATTAGTAGACTGTCAGTCGCTGCCGTTATAGCGCGCTCCGCCGCCTGCGCCTTTACTCTCGCGGAGGTTAACGTGCTAGCTAGAGCCGCTCGGCGGTTAATAGACCTCTTACTCCTTCCCTTATAAGTAAAAGGGGCTTTATAACCTGTAAGTCGTAACTTAGGAACGTTACCTTAGTGTTTTGTTTACTTGCGGGTGCGTTAAAGCGGCTTTATAACCTAGAAGTAATAGCTTAAGAACGTGTTCTTTATATTGTCGTCTTTCTTACGCGTTAAAGCGGCTTTATAACCCCGAAGTAGCAGCTTAAGAACGTGTCCCTTAAATACGAACAATTTCTGCTTTCTGTTTCGTAGCTTCTCTATTACTATAACTATGATTTAAATATAATATATAAAAATAAAAGAGTATAATTATACCGTAACACGTAGCTCAAGTGAGCTCTTCGACAGTCGCTCGAGCGTCTTAAAGGTTTAGTAGTACTACGAACGTCTCAAACTTCTGTCGGGGTAAGTTTTTTATTAAGCCGTCTACTAGTATATTGTTTATTAAGAGATACGTTACTTAAAAACTCCCCTTCTTATACTCTTGTCGTAGTTATATATTTTATATATTAATGTGCCGTAATTTAGTTGAAATACGTTAGTTCTCTTTAACTATTAAGCGAATCGTTTATTTATTATTATAAAATATATTTTACGGAGCTCTTACATTAAATATTAATTCCTTAAAGAAGTGCTAGAGTACTATAACCTCCTTTGCCGTATACTCTAGCGCGAGTAACTCTGCCTCCGTTGTTAAAGTAGTCACAGTATCTTATCTTAAGGCTTTCTAAACGATCGTACCCTCGAATAATATAATAATAAATCCCTGGGAAGAACACTGTATAAGCTCGTCGTCAGCAAATAAGGTGTCTAAGGCTATAATTAAATAAGTCTCCTTATTTTCGTAATAATAGACAATAGCTAGGAATCGCGAGCTAAACAAGTATTTAATAGTTTAATTTATTACTTCTAGGTGCTTGTCGCTCGGGTTCGTCAAGAAGTGTGATAACTAAGACGTAGCGAAAGCGACGTCTAGCCGTAACGTAATAGCTGTGTAAAGGACTGACTTAACTTTCTCTTAGTACTCTTTAATTTACTTTAAAGTAGCGGTTCCGGTGTATTTAATAAAGTCGTAGTATAATAGAGGCGTGCTTAGGCACTTCCCGTCTACTAAACTAAACTTTTATACGACTTTCTTAATATACGTGTCATATAATAGCGACACTAACTTCTTATCTCAGTCTCTAACTACTTTCACTCCTAAGAACTACTCCACGTCTCTTATTACTGTGAGTTCGTAAGCTAAGTATAACTTATTAATAATTTATTGTCTTTCTTTAGTTTTTAAGGCGTAGTACAGAACTTAAATATCGTCGACATAGAACGCTACGAAGACTGTTCTTATTTCATTCGTGAATATATAAGGCTCTTTAGCTAGTAAGGTGAGTTAGAGCTTATTAAGTGTCGTAGCGAAGTCTCCGTACTACAGCGCAGGGGAGTCTCTTAGACTATATAAGGCTTAGTTAATCTCTACTACTATGCCTAGTCTTTTCTAGCCGTCTAATAAATAGCACGACACTAGGGCGCTCCTCTCGTCTCTCTTAACGTTTACGAAGGCATTAACCACGTCAAATTACTTGACTTCTAAGTCGAACTAGGCCGCTAATATTATAACTACCTTAAAAGAGCGTGCGGCGAGTATTATAGTATAAGTTAAAAGAATCGTTAAGTCGTCTTATATATCTCCTTATATTATAATACGCGATTAACAGCGCGTTAATTGTCCTACTGAATTTACTTTATATATAAAGACCTATTTTAAAAGAATTAGTAGTATTACTGCGTCTTCCCTAAGAATTATTCTCTAGTAGTTTCGAGCTTCTAAGTTAGAGATCTCTCTCTTTACGTCTACTTTAAATTACGTACCTTAGGCGTGGCTATTTAACTCTACTTAGTTCTTTGGAGCTTTCAGAAGCTTCCCCTAATATAAGATTTATGAGTTAAAGTCAACTATAAAGTCAGCTCTTACTCTAACACTTGCGACAGCCGCTATTATTATTACGTGTACTATTATAGTGTCGTCGCCGTCTACTTACGTCAGAGTTTTATTATAAAATATACTAGTGAACTCTCTTAACCGCGAGTGGCTGTCTTGTCGTAGAGGTATTACAAGTAAGTAATGTCCTCTTGCTACGAGTCTGTCGTGTTTTCTTTATACTTCTCGTACTACGTAGATATAATCACGTTCTTGTCTTCGTCGCTATTGTCGGCTCTCTTTAGCTAATATAATAATATCGCCCGACTTAGTCGCTATAAGAGGAGCTTCTAATCGTTTAGGGACTTACTACTCTAGGTCTTGTGGCCTCTAACTCGGTAATACGACTTGAGGGTATATTTGTTAGCGCGCTACCTTTATATTTAAGTCTATTAAATCACTACGTAAGGCGTTCCTCTTAGACTGAATTTCGATTATATAATCTTTAATAAGTCTTAGAACGCCTCGACTTAACTTCTCATAAGGAGTTAGAGCTCTATTATTACTCTCGATACTGTCGTCGTAAAGAGCTAATTCGTTACTCACCCCCGAGTTCTAACTCTCGTAGGGGACTAACGCCTCTTCCGTAGCCTTTAGACTTGGCTCGTATGGTACTAGCGCCCCCTTCGTCACTCCCGAGCTAGTCGGAATATCCGGAGAGTCAATTTCTATTGGCGAATCTTCCATCTCTACATCTTCAACAGTAGTATTTAGCGCGGCCGGTCGTTCGTTCGTAACGTTCTTTATGATATTACTTATATTAAACCTTATATCTAAAGTGACGTCGTCTTCCTTTATTATAGTAATAAGCTCTTTTAAAGTAGAAGTGGTTTAGCTGACTAACTTCTCCTCTTCCGGAGAGTAAAACTTCGTCTTATTAAAGTAAACGTTGTGTGTAATAACGACACGGCGTAGCTAAGGCACTTAGATCTTATATAAGTTAGAAGTAATATAATTAACTAAGTATTTGACGTACGCCCTAAGGTTGACTTTAAAGCTTCTTTTGTCTCTCTCGGCCTCTCTATTACTTTTTACTAGATATACGCGCGCCTTATACGTGTGCTCCCTACTCTAATCTAGTCTTAGGTCTATCGAGAGCTTCTTTACGATTAGTAGGTTATATTACCGAAAGTAGCCCCGAAACTACTCTTAAAGTACTTAATTTAGACTCTTTATTTTCCGTCGTGTAAGGGGGCTCTTATTATATAATTAAATCGCCGCGTAATATACTTTAGAGTATAAGTTTAATAGTAGATTCGCTTAAACACACATTTTTATCGATTTAATAATAATTTCTTGCCCTGCGCGCTTTAAGCCGCCCACTAGTTCTTTAATATACGCCGGGGGGTTCTCTACCTTTATTCCTTCTTTTATAGTCTAACTTTAATATCGCGTCGCTTTAGTAATCGCTATTATAGACGTGTCGTTATTGTGCCGGATTACGTAAATCGACAGTTTATATTAACGTTTAACTTATTATTCGAAGTTTTATAGTACTAGTATAACGTAGTTTAACGACTTACTTAAGACAGTCTAACTAAATAGTTTCTTACTATACTCGTCCTTAATTACAAGTAATTATTTTGTTCTATTAAAGCCTAAAGGGAAGTTAAATAAGTCTTAAAGGACTCTATAAAACGGCCTAGCTACTTTGTTTTTAGACTCCCGTCACGATATAACGTTCCTGGCGTGCGTAATAGCGCAGTCCTCGTACTACGTCTTAGAGACTCTGTCGAATTAAACCCCTCTACTTACTTAAAGAAGTACTCGGAGTGCCTCCTCCTTAAGATAGCTTATTCTTAAGTGCTAAAGTTGTGGCGTTATAGTGCGAGGGCTTAATGGCTCTCTACTTAATTAGAAAGTATATCTTAAGTTATAATGAAGAGTTAAGTATATTATTATAGGAGAGCGTCTTAGAGTCACTAAGTTATAAGTACGACAGAAGTAATTAAGAGGCTTATATTTAAAGAAAGTCAAGTTATATCTCCGCTTTAATTGTCGTATTACTACGCTTTCTTAAACTTCCCTGAACCTTAAAGTCTTGTCTTTCTTAAAGTATTATACTTTAATGTCGGCTAGTAGCGCCTTAAAGATTATATTGACGTTAAAACTAATTACGACTACGACGTTACTCAGCGTTAAGTCCCGAGTATTTGGGCCGTCTTTATTATATAACACGTTCTTAAAGAGTCGTGTCGGTGCAGTACCGGTTCATGTACCACGCCGCATGTGTGAATATATTCTAATGCGAGTATGGCGACAGAGTAATAAATATATAGTTCAAAATCTATGTATATTCTAAGAGAGTGCGAGGAGAGCCAGACTATATACTACGAAACCCCACCGAATCTCCACCGAAACCAGTCCGGCTAAGCTCTAACCCCTGACTTTGACCCGCACCCCCTTTTCCGGACCGAAGTATGCTCATGCAGGGACCTGTAGACCAACAAGTCGCTTCCTCTAACCGATGACTAAGAGGCGCTACGTTCTTACTTCTATATAGTCGTCGCTTAAAGACTTTATAAAGGTGTTTAGAATTAGCTTTTTCTTATTGTTAACAAGATATTACGTACTATAGTTATTAACTAATATACTCTCTAATAGTATGTATAGACTACTAACGAAGTCTACGACGTATATTCTTATCACTTTATTTATATCTAGGAGTTTTGGGTCGATCGTGGCAGTATTAATATTTCTAAGGTATTTGCTCTTCACAAGTGTTAGTACTAGCGCGGACGACGAGATACTATCGTCCTTGTCTTTTCTCCTTTTCTTTTAAACGACAGTTCCAGTGATTTAAGTAATTAGGAGCTTTTCTTAACCTTCTTTAGCGATTTCTTTTCATAAGGTCGCGAATTTGGGCGTGTTAAAAGCCTCGCAGATCCTCTTGATTTCGTTGTCGTTTAGGCGGCTCTTTAACTTATTTACGTAACCGCCGTCGTAGGCGTACTTAACTCTTTAACACTTAATCCCGTCGTTTTAATAAGTATTTTTACAAGGGCACTTCCTATTACTACAGTTTAATTGTGATAAGCTCCTTAGTCCTGAGTTAAAGCGTCTCCCAGAGCCTCTAGAGTTATTGTCTAGAGCGTCAAATTAACTGCTAAGAAACGTATATAGCCTGTTAGGCGTCTTTCTACTCTTATGTCCTGTCTTATAGTGTTCCTTTAATATAACTCTAAATACAAGGCCGTACTCTTTAAGCGTTATATAGTGTTATTGACTAAGGGTATTATCTCTTGTCACGTCGGCAGAAGCTTGTGTAACTTATGTTTTAGCGTAGACTAATGTTACAGAGAGAAAGTCTCTAATGCCTAAGACGCCCTTAATCTCAGAAATGTTATGCGCTTTAGTAAGACGATATTACTTTTACTACATCTTATATTACACTCGAGGGTTTATCTTTCCTCTTCTTCTTATGCCTAACGTGTTTGCGAGTGCCTCTCGGTAGTCTAAGATAACCGATAAGAGTACAGAGGCGTCTAAGGGAGCGAGGTCTCGTTTAATTAATCTAATTAACGCTTATAGGCTAGTTTAGCCCTTTGACTTATTGTTATTAATAGCGTCAGTAAGAATCAAGCTACTAACGGTGCTGTTAACTTAATTAAAGAGGTACTAATACTTAGTACTAAGCATTGTCTATTAAGCGAGCTTATTCTAGAACTCTTTAGTGCGGGCTTCCTAAACTTCCTTGACGTCGCTAAAAGACGCCTCCCTTAGTTTAGTAGCCGCCTATAGCTCTATAAGGGTCTTCTTCTCTTCCTTTATAGACGACTTTTACTTTTAGTATATTTTTCGCTTAGCGTCGCTTATTTGCACTATTTATTATATAAAACGCTAGTTTGTCTCGTTTTATATATATTCGTCGATGTCGGGAGCCCTTAGTCGTGTCTTTAAGAGGTTCTCGGCGTCTTTACTATCTAAGTCAACAAAATCGTAGATGCCCCTGAGCTTAATATAGTACTAGAAACGCGTCTACTACTGTGGCCACTGTTTTCGCTGGCTTAAAAGAGCGTCGTCTTTGTCGATAGATTCGTCTTAGGAGGAGGACATATTAATGCTGTCGCTTTAGAAGAGTTGTTAGTCGGTTAAGGGGACCTTTTAAAGAGGTGTTGCTTTTGAAGAGTTTTCTAAGTAGTAGTATGAGTGTCTCTTAACACTTACCTGCGCTTCCTTCTCGACCTACAGTACTGTCTAGTACGTATTTAGTAGCTCGTGGAACGAGGCAGTGTGGCTCTTAACTGTCGAGTACTATAGGGAGGAGCTTCAGGTAGTTTGAAAGTCTTGAATTATAAAGTAAAGGGGTAGCTCCTTAGCTATACGGGAGCTCCAGAGATCTAGTTACATAAGCAGCTTTTGGTTAGTTCTAGCGACCACCGTAGGCCCTGGTGGTCCTGGTGCACGACAGAATACTAGTCCTCTAGAGTACTGGAAAAGGAAGGAGGCTTAGTGGCTATAGTTAGCTGCCATAGCGTTTAATTTCTTAGCTGTTCCTACTATGAGTTCTGAGTGCGAGCGTTTTTTTCCTTTTGTTCAAGGTAAACTACTCTAAAGGTCTTTAATTTGTTAGAAGAGATGTTATAGCATAAGGAATGTTTAAAGAATTAGGAGCACCGAAAGGCTATTAATATTATGAGTTGTTATAATGTAGTTTGGCTAGGAATATAGCTTTTTTTTAGTATCATTTTTTGCCCCTGTGGCTGATCAGCAGCTGATCAGTTAGTCAGTTAAGTCAGTCAATTAGTGATTTGCATATAAGTCAATCAGTTGAGAAATCTGGCCAGCTGATGGCTGACTGATTGGCTTATCGAACACTCTGTTTACAGTTATTAATCGATTTGTTAATTAGACATACGTTTTAAAACAACGACGCGCGTCAAGTTATAATAAGGTAAATTAACTACGGGAGAATATTTAGCTTTCTCTAAAATAGTTTACTACGAGGGTAAAGAGGTACTTATTTATTAAATAAACTAAGGTATTAGGGCTCGTTATTAACTTACTATAAGGGCAGGTTAATAAGGCGCAAGACTAAGTGAGATATAACGCTTCACAGCGAAGGGGTATTAGTCTTTTCTTATGTTACGGCTAGCTAGAGGTTAATACGACGAGTTGACTCTAGCTTTATATTTAGGCCTCTAACTACGCTCAGAATCGAGAAGAAAAGACAAGGAGGAAAGGAGAGCTCTTTATAAGGGATGGCTTAAGTATAAATACATAAAGGACCCTCTTAATAGGGCTTAGCGTAGTCGCGTGCCGTTCACGTTAATATGTCGCAGGCTCGCCACTTAGTCTTCCTTATCGGGCTTAGCGCCGTCGCATAGTCAGCGATGCTACGAGCCCGTGTCGGTTAGAATACGAGGCGCATCGTAGGTCGTAACACTTACCTACGCTAGACTTTGCTTAAACTCCTTTCGAGACCCGCGAGATTAATAGATATAGTTACAACAACACATTTGGTCAATAAGCACGCAATCCCTATAGATTACCGCTTATAGAGACTGGTCTTCGGAGAAAAGAGGCGGCGTTGATATCCTTAGTGATAGTGGGATGGGCCGTAAGAGAATTGCAGCTATATAATAGTTATATAAATACTATTAACTCCTAACACAAAGCAAACTCTTGAGTTTCAAGGTCTGTCATATCTACCACTTCCCCATCCATAATGCCGTGAATGTAGCAGCTCCCAATAAAAGTGTACTGATGATTACCTCGAGGCCTAATGATATAGGGAACCTTCCCGCCGAAGAAGATACATACAATATCCCCAATTTCTGCATTTCGTGTTACTCTCCCAAGTCGTCCCCTGCTTGTAGAACATAAGCGTAGAAGAATCGTAGCATTAATCAAATTTTCAATGTCATTAAAATCCGATCGCCATTTGTGGACCCATGTATGTCCCATTTCTAGCAAGTGGTCCATAAGTTGGAGATAGGCGGCGAATTCAGCTCCAAACGCTGCGGGTACTCTGCCGCTAGGCCCTAGGTCACATATCATTGTCCTCCAGAACTCTTCGAATCTTTTCTCGGAAAGACTCTCTTGGCCACCAATAGCAATCTCACGGCATTCCAGGATCATTTTTCTCCGCCGTGAACATTTACGTGCCGCCATAGTGTTGTCATGAAGGTTTCTGAAGCTGGACACGTAGGGGTCATTGCTGTCAGGAAGCGGCATGGACAGGATACCAGCCTGAATTTCCTTGATTGTATCGACGGCTTTTCCACGAAGGTAAAGTGTCGTCTTGTCGTCTGAAACGTGTGCTTCTACAGTTGACTCGCCAGCAGCATGGAACCATGGAACACTCCCGGCGTCAACCACATCCCCTAGAGCGCTATCGTCGAATTGCGGAACCCATGATGCGCTCAAAAACTCAGAGTTGCCGGGTGAGGTAGAGATGCACGAGAGAATTCTCAGATTATGCTTCTTTAGGATCTCGAAAATAGTGCATCTCTTGAAGACCTCCTCGGGACTCGCTGTGTAATCAGGCCGTAGATCCCCAGGTTCTAGATAGGTATCTGGTAGAAGACTGAGAACCGCGAAGATCCGATCTCTAGGATCACTGCATTGAGATAGTCTCGCATTGAACAACATATCTGGGAGATTTCTTGCCGAATCCTCCCTCATAAACGCAAGACCGCTAACATGTTGAATTCCAGCGAAACGGCTTATGTCGAAGCCGGTATGAGGGCCGATATCCGCATCCAAGAGCGGAGCCATGTGAGAATATAACCCACTAAGCAGTAAGCAGTGGCAAACCTGCTCAATAGAACTCCAGGGAATTGACGACCGCCCACAAAATGCTACTGCCTCTCGTGCTTTAATGATCTCTTGGATGACCCACTTCCGCTGAAAGTATGGTCGTTGAAGTAGATTAACGAAAGGAACCCAGTTATGGTGTTTTACACGTGCCATATCGGCTGTCGAAAGAAATTCCAAGGCAACCTTAACATTCTCGAGGGGGAACGCGTTACTGAAGTCTTTGGGTGCTTTTCCAAGCCAAATTAGGACTTTTTCGGCGTTAGAGTAAATGTCACCCATAGACCCAACTTGCTGGCTTTTCTCCTCCGCATCTTGTTGATTGATACAAAGAGCGTCCACCCATAAAATTCGTGGACGATCCTGGTAGCGAAATTGCCAGAGAGCGTCGTAGAGATTGACCGTAACTTGTGTTATAAACCCTGCGCACACGATAGAGCGCGTACAAGCAGAGTCGCCCCATGCGTAGGAAAGGGCCTCATACTTAGGTGCAGCTCTGATAGATGTGGAAGATAGGTGACAAGTTACCTCGTCTTGGTTTCGGCCTGGATCGAGAAGTAGGATCCGAATATCCTCGGCTCCTTCCAGCCGCTTGTATGTGTAGGTCGCCATCGTTGATCTGCGTCAGCTCTGCTGCTAGGAAGAGCTCAGTCTCCAGGCCTCCTGTAGCTATTGCAAATTTGACTATCGCTCGAACTGCACTTATGCCATCGGTTTCAGCTCCACGTCCTAATGTATGAATCAAGTCTATTCCGCCCGGCTAAGCCTAAAGGGCACAAGCGCTATCTACATGGATCCAATTCCTCCAGTTCCGCCATGGTCTCGTGACAGCCCCTGCTCTCGCTTCTTTGAACGATTTTTGACTTGGCTTTTGATTCTACAATTCGACGAGGTCTCATGGGGTTTGAAGATGAGTCCTCCAAGTGTTCAACGTCCTATCTTCGGCAGTTGAAGCGAGACCTGCCGGGCCGCGAGGGTCAGACGGTGCGGACAGTTGAAGAGGAAGGAACATTCCTGTTGTGATGAGGAGGACACGATTGTAACCTTCCCTCAGTTCTCTGACTGCGTCGTAGATCTGAACAACGCTGGCTTGCCCAGACTGATGTTTTGGTAGGTTTATCACTTGTATTGCAGCTTGGTTGCTGGTGATGATTGTGATGTCTCTCAGGAGATATGGTGGCAGTCCCCGCATTGCCATTGCTATTGCTTCGACAGGTACAGAATTGAATTGCAAATCTACAAGTAAACTGCAATACAAGTAGGGCTAGCGACCTCCCTACCACGCTTTCCCCCAGTGACCAAGGCTTTTGCCCAAAGGCTCACTATTCTCTCCTGGTTCGGAGGGTCAGCCAGGGCAAAACCTTCCCTCACGCCCTTTGCCCTGTTTGCTCCTTAAGCCTATATCAGCACCATGCAAACTGCCTTATATGCTCTCCTTATAGCCCGACACGCGTATCCGTCCTCTCGGGCCATATGTCTCTGTCGCTGCCATTATATGCCACGCCCCCACAGTTATAAACCGCTTCGCGTTACCTTGCCAGGTCTCCCCTCACAACAAGGCCGACCGTGTCTCGCAGAGGTTGCCCTCCTATACCCCTAGCCAGGCAGCATAGTATGGTGTTTCCCCTCTACTAACCAAAGTGTAGCTTCCTCTTCCCCGCCTGCTCTGCCCGTTCTCAATAACCTGCTTTGCCCGTTCTCGTGTAGCCTGCTCTGCCTCCTTCCGTAGATATGCCAAACCGCCAGCGCTCTAAAGCACAAAGGGCCGCCGCAAGGCCTGCCTCTGCAGCAGAGCTCCTCCGTACAGTGCCGCTAGGGACTCTGCCATCCGAGACAAGAGTATTGCAGCGGTGTATCGTCCCCTAAATCCTAACCCCTCCCCGTGTGCCCATATCCCGCCGCTCAATATCTGACAACCCACGGTGTTTGTTCGATTAACTGGAGCTTCGAATACAGTTGATGAACGAGAGCTTCGATTGCATCGATTAACGACAGCTTCGACTGGTCCTTTAGGTGACGTACGACGCGCATGTGCCTCCCATGCCCTCCGGTGAATTCTGTAATACACCCCAGAGGTGTCCTATCGTACGACTAGGCATCGGTTCCACGTCGACAAAGTTGAGGGCCTGCTTCCTAGGTCAGGTAATCGTACGTCGGATGATTTTCATACCCGTTTTGATGGTAGTCCTCTGTTCTGATGTGGCCACGTCGCCGTCGCACGATAGAGAGGGACGAGGCCTCTACCGACGACCACAACACCACAACAGCTCCATCGAATGCGCTTGTCTCCCGTTGGCTCTACGATAATATTGCAATCGTAGGTTCGTAGCTAGTACCTCTTCTGCCTTCGCGAATTTAAACTAACTGCGAGGGCTCATGGCTTCGCCCGTTCCGCTTACTTTCTTAAAGTAAGCGAGGTACAGCCAAAACTCGATTTCAGCCAAATCACGATTTTTGGTGGGGCAAACCACTCAATTCAATGCTGCAACTGCCACCACTATTACAAAGGTACTTAATTTGATTGCGACGTGAAAGTGAGGCTTAGAAGAGACGAATATGGGTACGCCAACCGCAGACGAAGAGGAGCGCATGCGCAAGGCAGTCGACGACGTCCGCAATAGCAAATTTCCTAATATAACGGCCGCCGCTCGCAAACATTGCGTCAACTACGACGTTCTACGTGGACGATTATCAGGGAGGCTACCGAATTCAAGTCGAGGAGGAAAGAATAAGAAGCTAAACGACGATGAGGAGGCTACATTAGTGTTATACTATAAGAGGTTGATCTTGTATAGAGAAAACCCTGGGAGGAAAGAGATCGAAGCTGCCGCCAACTCGATTCTCCGCGCAGCAGGAAAGAAGAAGGTCTCTAAACTATGGCTCTCTCGATAGCTCTCAGCTCACAAAGACCTTCTTAAACCTCGATATTCTAAGCCTCTCGCCGCCGAACGGAAAGCTGCCCACGAAAAAGCAGAGATACTCGATCACTTCAATAAGTTTCATTTGACGATTGAGGAGTATAAGATTAAGAAGAGTAATTATTGGAACTTCGATGAGACCGGTTAGAAGATCAGAATATTAAATGGCAGGCTAGTTTTTACCTTTCTAGAGGTCTCTACGGTATATATAGAGGATCCTAATACTCGGGAGACTTTGACTTCGATCGAGGCTTGTTCTGCGGCTAGTGATTATATACCGAGTATATTAATCCTTCCAGGAATCGAGCTCCAAGAGAAATTCTTCGATAACGACATCTCCGACGACGTTACCTTTATTATAAATCGAGACACGGGAAGCGGGTTTACGAATGATCAATTGGCCATCGATTAGCTCGAAGCATTCGAAGAGGCAACTCGCCCCGGCCTTCAGACTCGGAAGGGAATCGTACACAATGGAGAGTGGAGAATGCTGATATTCGATGGCCATGGCTCTCATCTCACAATAGAGTTTATGAACTATCGCTGGGACTATAAGATTGTGCTATTTAAGCTCCCTCCACATTCGACGCATCTTCTTTAGCCGATAGACGTGGGGTTCTTTAGCCCGATAAAACAGAACCATCAGAATATACTAGCAGAGTAAGTACGATTTAGTAGACCTAAGGCGTACACGAAAATGGACTTTCTTAATACTTACAATTAAGTTACAGTCCGTACGGCAAAGAAGTCGACAATTATATATACTTAGGAAAAGGCGGGGTTATAGCTATATAATTCAATACGAGTTATTCATACTATAGAGAGAATAGAGCCACCAACAGAGCCACCAATAGAGCGATATTACGATCCTTTAGAGCGAATTCTAAATCGACGAACTCTTGAACCTCCGCCGGTGGACTGGTCTAAGGTCGAGACTCCACGGCAATCAATTGCGGAAGTTCAATAATATTCAGAATATATCGATAACGTCCTACCCCTAGATCCCGCCCACCCCTAGATTCCGCCCACCCTTTTACACCAAAACTCACCACTTTTAATAATTAATATCTTTATAATTTATTAATAAAAAAAGTTAAAACTAAAGATTTGAAATATGTTTTATATAATATTCTCAATTTTGTATATCTTATTCATTTCATATTACGTAATATTATAAACTAAGCATTTAAATTCTAAAAAATTTCTCATACAAATTTGGTGTAAAAATGATTTTTTTAAATCTTTGAATAACTTTTGTAATTATTAATATAATTACTTAAAACTTGTAATTAAATTGCGTTTATTATAAGTCATTGAGAATCTCAAGTTTAAAGACGATTCTATTAATAGATATTTTAAAGTTAAGTGAAGTATCACGTGCTATATAAATAATTTGTATGAGAGAAATTAATTACTTAAGTAAAAAATAACTACTAATACAAGTACTTTAAAACTTATAAAAATTAAATATTTATGTATAAACTTTATTTTATTAAAGTTTTATATAATTATATAAATTATTAAAGAAGTTATTAGTAAGTGAAATTTGGCGTTTTTTGTATGTAAAAACTTAAATTTAATATTACGTAATAATTTACAATTCAAATTACTTTTGACTCTATAAAGCTAGTCTATAAGTGCTAATATATACAAATATAAAAAAAATTATAACGTTTTATTAATTAATTATAAAGATATTAATGCCTTAAATCGCGATTTTTGGTGTAAAAGGCGGGCGGAATCTAGGGGTGGGCGGAATCTAGGGGTGAGACGTTACTCGTCTAAGTGGTGCGATCAATAGCACTATACCCCTCTCTCCGACAGTACAACGAGTAATCGAGAAACGCAACAAGGCTCAGAATATCATAGTTTACAGTGGAGTTCTCTCTACAGAAGAGCTAATAAAGAGAAAAGCTAAGGAG
Source organism: Leptodontidium sp. 2 PMI_412 (assembly GCA_021432625.1). Classification (NCBI taxonomy): domain Eukaryota; kingdom Fungi; phylum Ascomycota; class Leotiomycetes; order Helotiales; family Leptodontidiaceae; genus Leptodontidium; species Leptodontidium sp. 2 PMI_412. The sequence goes on along the minus strand of MU270616.1, from coordinate 10,795 downwards.
GCTCGCCGAAAAAAGCATAAAAAGGAGGGGGGGAATCGTCGAGTCAAGACAGATCACGGAGTAATTAAAAAAGGCGACGCGAAACTACGATTTTGTTAACGCGACGAGTTCTTATAACAATAGTATAATCTCAAGGTTATTGCCTATCAAAAGAAGCTCGATTCTATAATAGACACTCGGTAGGGAGTTACAGTAAGAGCGGCGGTTAGATAGAGTCGCAACTAGCAGGTAGTAAACCAGCCGATTTTAGAGGCAAAGCGACGAGTTATTGATTAATTAGATGATTTATTTGCAAGGGCATATAAGAGATTTAGTTCCCTTAATTAATTTAATATTTTAAAGTACCTTTATAATTGATTCTTCTACTAGGAGGTGATTTTGGGTGGTATGCCCCACCAAAAATCGTGATTTGGCTGAAATCGAGTTTTGGCTGTACCTCGCTTACTTTAAGAAAGTAAGCGGAACGGGCGAAGCCATGAGCCCTCGCAGTTAAGCTATATTGCTAAGACGCTACTGGCTGCGCTAGCATAATTATGGCTAGCTGACTCCAGCCTTACATATCTAAGCCACACATTTCTATGGTAAAAAATTTTCCTACCTCCTTTTATACAAACTACTAATAGTAGGTGTTACCACCCTTAACATCGCTCGCTCGATAGTGGGGGAAAGCAAAGTGTCCGCGGCAAATAAAGGTGTTCGCACTCGGCATTTGCCGCATTACTAATTTATTAGCAAACCCCGCTAAATTTTCCCCTCTTTAGATGTTTTTCAAAGGTAACCTTACTTTGGCTAATACATTTTTTTGATTTAAATTATAGCTCGACTCAGAGGTGACTTTAAGAATATTCTTAATTGTAATTTACTTGAAAAAATAAGCTTGAGTTAGCTTTATAATACCTCCGCGATAACAAAACTAAAGAACCTCACTTTGCCACTCGAATCTACTATTTGTCGAAGCCAAATACGTTATAAAAGAAAAAGAGAAGAGAGAGAAATAAAAAGAATAAAACGACGAAGTTAAAACGCGGTGACTATAACAAGATTCTTTTAGAGGCATAAGAAAAGGCTATAACTATATATATTACTAATTAAGTAATTAATAAAGGCAAAGGAGCTACGAAACAACTAGTATATAACTGTGTAATATAGTTACGAAAATAAGATAAAAAGCTAAAGCCTTTAAAAAGATAGTGCCGCTAATAAATAAAGGAAAATAAGGCAATTCATATTATAAAGACAAAGCCCATAGTCTCCCACTAAGTCGATATATATTTAAAGAAGTTCTTAAAGTAATAGTTTCGCGAAGAGCTTGTGCCGGCTATTAAACACTATTAAATTAAGCTTAAAGAAAGGCATAGAATATTAAATATAAACGAGAAAGGTGCTCGTATTTATATATTAATAAGAGAGGAAGTTATTATATTAATTAGTATTAAAAATAGATATATTAGTATTTTAGAGAATCGTATATTCGTTATTATAATCGAATGTATTTAAGTAAACGAAATAACTATACTACTTATAATTATTATTAAAGGCAAGTTAATTATAACAAACTAGTTTTTTAAGAATATATTTAATTTAAAAGTAATTACTATCTTTGAGTCGAGGTATTATAAGAGAGATAAAGCCTAATAAACTATATAATAAGAGAAGTAGTATATAATAAAATACGAGAAAGATTCTAAGTATAAGAAATCGCGGGTTAATTAAATTTAAAGATAATATATATTTAAAGAGTATAAAAAGTTAAAAGAAGAAAAGAAAAAAAAGTATATTTAATAAATATTTATAAACGTTCTTAGTTATTAAGTTATTTTTAAGTATTAAGCTTTTTTATATAAAAAGAGCTTATTCGATTAAGTAATAAAAGAGCTACTAAGAGCTTTCCCTATTATATTCGTCCCCCTTTTTAAACATTATACTCGTCCTTAAGCGACTTAATATAAAAGAAATACTTTACTAATTAAAAGCTTTATAAATTAACGTTATTAATAAAAAACTTAATAAAAAAAGAAGTCTTATAATAATTAACTTATTACTTTTAAAAGTAAATAATCGCTTCATTTAACGTCGTTAGCTTACCTTTATAAAATAGACTCTCTCTTATTAACTTTTTAACTTTAACCTTTGTCGTGCAGGTTATAGTAGGCCGGATAAGCGAGCCCAATTAAAGGCACTATAACTAAAGCGCCCGCGACCTCTATATTCAAGGAGCTCGAATAGACTATACGTAAATAAAAATAACATTCAATTACAGTACTACGTATACCTTAATAATACGTTAAATTCGCTTCTGTAGAGCCTTTAGGCGTGCTCTTACACGATAGTTATGAGCCCTATAAGCTATTAAAGCTTCTTAGTCGCATACACGCGCCGACGTGGCTCTATAGAAGTATATAGAGGCTTTCTTATTGTTACCTTACACACGTACTAGTAATACTTAAAAGCCCGTTAATAACCCTTAAATCACTAAAACCTCTTCGAAATTATTATATATATACTTAAAACCGATAATATCACTTTTAAGGCTACTTACAGACTATAATTTAGAAGCGCGGAAGGATTAAGCGATATAGCACTTACACTTGAATTTCTATATTAGTTTTATAAGTACACAAAGACTTAGTTAAGTTAGTATTACGCTAATATTGTAGCTTAGAAAGTAATAAACTCATAACCGTCCTTAACGTCTAAGTCGACTGATAATGCGTGGGCTACACCGACCTTAGAGCTATCGACAGATACTTAAATAAAAGGGACAAGTCTAAAAGAAGTTAGTCTATCCTCTTACCCGACAATTATAGAGATATAGTAAATTTATATAGTATAAGTTAAGGAGTACTAATACACACTTACTAAATAAATAAGCCAAAATAATAAATATATAACTTTATATAACTAACTCTCTGAAACAGTAAACGATTCGCTTTTAGACTTTACGATTAAAGAACTAGAGGGCAAGAGCGAACTAAGTATATAAAAGCTAGTTAGTACACTTTAGCGCGATATAACACCGTTAAAATCGTCGGTCCTTATTATAGTAGTCACGGAATATAAGAAGGTTTTAAGGGAGGCACATAAGGGAAAAGTGTGGTACAGAAGTGGAACAGAGCCTTGCGATCAACGTAGGGAGAATTAAAGTGGTTTATTATTCTCTGGAATATATGAGGAAATTAGGGGAACACGTTGTTCCCCTGAAAGCGGTATACGCTAGCAGAATCTGAAACTAGTATAGTACACAACTAACCGAGCATTAGCCTGTGCCTATATAACACACCCCCTAGCCAAATAATAATTATAAGCCACTAATATTATAATTGGCTACTTTAAGCGAGAGTAAACACTAAACTAAACAATTAGGCCACAACTATTCCTGTACTACTAGGTTAGACAAATAACCGTCCTATTTAAAGTAGCGCATCCCTTACTTAATTCTTAATCCTACAACCTCTCTATAACACATATAAATCGACCTTTCGATTTACTAACTAATCAATTAATTAATAATTAATCAACTAATTAATTAACTAATTAATAAATCAATTAATTAATACTATAAGTGTATTAGTGCGCTCTACTAAGGCCGTTAAGGCTGATCGTTTGGCTGCTGTTGTAAGTTATTAAGTTGATTTTTATTGAGCTAATCGTTAATTTTAGGGCTATGTGTTGATTTAAATATTACTAACTATAGTAGGCAAAGAAAAAGAAGGATACTAAGAAGGCTCCAAAGGCTGCTCCTGCTCTAAAGAGAGCTACTGCGGCTGCTCTAGTTGCTCGTGCTCGTGCTCCCCAGGTCAAGGGAAATAAGCGTTTAATTATTTGTTTAAGTTATATTAATAGCGCCCTCTAAACCAAAAGCACCAGCGAATACTTTAATATTATTAATTAGGGTACTCGTTGTTTCGCCTACTCGTCAGGCCACTCTTGTAAGGCTACTCCCCCTGTTGCCTAGGCTCCTTTCCTAGTTTACTAGGCTACACTCTTAAATGACGCAGGCGAGAAAGTAAATTCCTTAGGTTATTCTTTTTAGCGTGTAATTACTAATTGTTTTAGGAATTAGAGCACTTAAGAGCTCCCGTTTTTGCTGCCCTCTAGGGTAAGGTTACTACTACTATTACTAATAGAGTAACCGGCTTAAGAGGAGGTGACGAGGAAGAGGAAAATAAGGGTAATACTACTATTAAGGAGTCTAATATATTATTCTATCTTAAATTTCCCACGAAATTAAGGCTAAATCAATTAATTTCTTTTAAATAAAGAGAACTTCGGCACTCTAGAGTCTCGCGCGCAAGTTACTAGCGAGTAACTTACTACTACTACTAGTGTTCTATTCTCTCCGGAGCTTACTTGTGGACCTACTAGTATTAGTAGAGCTCTGGCTCTTACTCCTAAAAAAAAGGCTTCGGCCGCTTATATTAACGAGCTTTATAGTGTAATTAGAAGTGCCTTAGCTACTCTAGCTAGGGAAGTTCAAGGCTTACTACCTAGAGATAATTAAGCTACTCTCTTTTTATAAGGCAAAGCTTAAGAACCTCTAAATAACTAAGTGTCCCCTTGTAATTTACTTACATTATATTACTTTTACTATAAAAACAAACAATTATTAAGAGTAATTAAATCTTCTAAATACCGTGAATTTCACCCCTGAGCTCAGTTACTCTCGAAATAAATTAAACAGTAAGAGAATTTATAAAGTAATAACAAATATATAAGAAAATACATTATGTATTCGTAAGGTAAACTAATAATTAGACTACCCTTATAATAAAGGAAAAGTAAAGAACGTGTATAAAGACTTACTTTAAAGCGAGGGCTTTATAGTAAGTTACTTTAATTAAGCACGAATATCTACTAAGTTAATAAGAGTAATAAAATTCTCAAATTTCTGCCGAGAGAGGTTCTTTATAAGTCCATTAGCGGGCATATAACTCGTAAGTAAATATTCGACTAAAAAAGTGCCCTTTTAAAACTCCTAGTACAATTACATATTTTGAATATTAACGTGGCAAAGCTTAATAAAAATACACTAATTTTCCCTAACAATTAACTATATCGTTTACTAATTATTACAGAAGATCCTCTAAATTTCCCCTAACTCAAGACGTAACTCTTAAAAGAAATACTATAAAGCTATAATCTCCTTAGCCGTGCGCTCAACGCCTAAAAACTTAGCTTATATAGTCAAAGTAGTAACTGTATTTTATAAGGCCACTCTCTATAAGATTAAACCTCCAAAAAGTATTATAATATAACTATTAGAAGAGCGCCTAGTATTGAGATCGTCTGTAAATAAAGTATTTAAAGCTATAATAAGCTGAGAGTCGCGTAGCTTGTAACTGTAAGTAATCACTAAAAATCAGGTTCCGAAGAAGTAATAAATAGTCTAATTGACTGCCGTAAAGTACTTTAAAGAGGGGTTAGTTAAGAAGTAAGAAAGTCTTAAAGCTATAAACGTAACGTCTACGCGTAATATAATTGCCGTGTAAAGCACTAAGCTAACCTTCTCTTAATACTCCTTAATTTAAACTAGAGTTACTTACCTTTAATTCTTTAGTAACTTAACTTAAAGTAATAGAGTACTTAAGTAATTTCTATTTATTAAGTCAAATCGCAGAGTAACCTTTTAAATATAAGTGTCGTGTATTAAAGAAGTAGTCTTTACTTAACGATCTTTAATAACACGAACACTTAAAAACCACTTTATTAGTTCTCCTCTAGTAAGCTTATATACCGTATTTAAGCCGTCAATAATAAGTTAAACGTCTCCAAGGGCTAAAGTGTAATATAATACTTAAATATCGTCGATATAAAAGATAACAAAGACTAAACGTTACTCGTTTATAAAGATATAAGGCTCCTCTTTATAAGGGATTAACCTTAACTTTGACAAAGTCTTAGTAAAGTCTTTATACTATAGTACTAGCGAGTCTCTAAGTCCGTAGAGCGTACGATCAACCTCCACTACTATATTGTCTTACTTGAATCCGTCTAGTAAGTAATAACGTACGCGAGTACTCGATTCACTTCGTTTGGCGTTAATAAAGGCGTTAATAATATTAAATTAGATTATCTCTAAATCAAATTGAGTTACTATTATTATAGCGGTCCTAAAAGAACGAGCAGCTAAAGTTGCCGTATATATTAAGAGAATTAACGTTTTAGGTTATAAGTCTCCCTTAATAATAACTCGCGAGCGACACTTAATTAAATACCTTAACGAATCGACTTTAGCGTAAAATACCTATTTTAATAATATTAATTATTTAGTGGCGAAGCTTTATTTAACGACTCTTTAGTAATTACGCGACTTTAAGTTAGTAATTTCCTTGATTACGTCGGCTTAAAAGTGCTCTCTTAGAGGGTAATCCTTGAAGTCTCTCTAATTTAATAAGTCCTTTAGTAATTAAAATTAATGTATTCGTGGGAGATTAACTAGTTATTAAATTTCGATATTTTTAAGAACAGACACTAAGATTATAGCGTAAACTGCGCTTAAGTCTTTCTCGTCTCTTTACACTAGTTCTTAACTAAGCTAAAAGGTCCTTAGAAAGTCCTTTAAATACTCACGGTTGCTTAATAAGTTTAACGATTCCGTAATTAACTCTCTAATAGTTACTATATAAACGCTTCGATTCGGTTTCGTAATTTTATTACTAACTCGGGTCTTTCGACTGTCGCTAGTTACTTAATCTTTTACTCTCTTCCTTTATAAAAGTTTAAGTAAGTTATTATTAATTAAGGCCGGAAGTAATAAGTATTGTTTTATACTTAATTCTTCCCTTGAGTCTAATAAATTAAAATGCTCCTTATACTCTATTACTTAAGGCAGAGCTTCCAATTACTTACGGCTAGCACCTTAAATAAGTGCTCCCTGACGCTTAAAACCGCGCTCTCAGTCGTATAGCCCTTAAGAGTATATAATAACTTATAATATTAATTAGCGCTTAGCTCCTATATCTCTCTTAAAGTTTAGTGCGCTACGTAAGACATCTTTCTTAGTTATACTCTAAGACACTAACTGTCTTAATTTATCGACTCATTTTAAGACTTAATTAAAGTACTTGTAAGTAAGAAGTCTAGCACTCTTTCTTAGTTGTTTTACCCCCGAGTTTTTATTAACGAGTTCTATTAATCCTGACTTTTCTAAGGGTAATATTAGTTACTCTATCCCTATAGTTAAAAGCTTAATCGAAGGCTGTGGTACCCCCGAGGTTACAAACTTAGTAGTTTTTATAGAACTCATTACTTAGTTTAGTTATTCCCTTTCTAAGATAGTGCTTATTATTAATTCTAGTATATCAAGTGCGCTTAGTCAATTAATTATATTAGTTCCAGCGTCCTAGGGTCCCTCCTCTTCTTCTAGTATTTTAGTAAGATCTCTTAATATTAAGCGCGGCTAGCCGACCGCTTTCTCCACGTTTAGAGAGCCTAAATAAAAGAGGGATTCGTTAAAAGTAACGTTCCAAGTCACTATTATACGCTATAATTAAAGTACTTAGACCCTATATATGTTAGACGAGACGTATCTTACTAGGTATCTAAGGTGCGCTCTTAAGTTGACTTTAAATGCTCTCTTTTGTTAAAGAGCCTCTCGGTCCTTGATTATAAGGTAGGCTCTATAGCCGTACGCCTATATATTACTCTAGTCAGGTCGTATATTAGTATTAAGCTTCTAAATAAGCTTAGGGTCGTAATATCGAAAATATTGCCTAAACCAGGCGTGGAAGATCTCATTTAAACTCTTAAAGCCTTTTCGAGTAGCCGGACTTATATTATAAAGAGTAATTGCCGCTATAATTACTTCCGTCTAAAGCTCCTCTAGTAAGTTTACTGAAAGGCGTATCTTAATAAACTTTTCGATAATTTCCTTGCTTACGCGCTCAGCTCCCCTATTAAGTTAGTGCGTACATAAAGGGGTACCCTCAATATTAATACTATTTTCCGTATATTACTTTTCGTACTTAATTAATCTATTAATTCTTATAACCGAGGTATCGTTATCTTGGCGTATTTTGCAAATCAAGAGTCTAAATTAACGTCTTGTCCACGCCTTAAACGGTTTGAGAGCTCCTAGGACAGCGATTAACCCTTTGTTTTTTAAGAGTTATTTATAAAATTTCCTATTATATTAGTCTTTAATTAATAAGAGCCAGCTGTTTTTATCAAATCTGACAAAGAAGTCAAATAAGTCTTAAGAAATATAATAAAAAGGCCGGGTAGTTATTCTCTCTAAAGGTCTTCGACTAACGACTTATTACGCGACAGTTAAAGAGCACTCTTTATACTTAATTTGAGTAGTGCCTAAGATCTCGACGTTACGCGTATTTTTAATTAAATTCTCTAACGCTTCCTTTTCTAAGTGCCCTGCCCGTAAGTGCCATAACTTAGCGTCGTCTAGCCGCAGTCTCAAATATCGTCGACTTAATTAAAAGCCTTGCCGGATACTCCTTTAAAACGTAGGGAACATTAAAAAAGTATAAGTTAAGCGAATCAGAGAGTTAAAAGCTATTATAGGAGCTAAAGAATAGTTAAAAGGCTTGTATTTAAAGAAAGCTAAATTAAACTGTCGCTCTAATTACTTTAATATAATACTCTTTTTAGCTGATCCCACGCGTAACGTGTAGTCTAACTTATTATACTAAACTCTAGCCTATAATAAACGAGCTTCTGAAATAATATTAATATTAAATCCTTTAACGACAGCGACGTTAAAAAGCCTTAAGTCCTTGGTGTTTAGTCCGTCAGGGCTATAAAGAGCACCCTTAAAAAGACAAGTACCTTAGCCCTTAATTATAAGGCTCGACGTTTTAGCTTCAACACTGTCGTCGTTCGTTAATTTAATAAAGGTTCCGGGCTTTAGTAAAGCAACTAAATTAACTAAATAAGTAGTAGCGCCGTTATTAAGTAAGGTGCTCTCTAAGAGTAGGTGTCGATTTATATTAATAGTAGCGTAGATTCCTGAGGTGGCGAGAGCCTCATTAAGTAACTCCGGACTAATTATATATGTATTAATATTGCCGGGATACCTCAGTAGCTCTAAGGCTTTTGCCGAGGTTGTTAAAGAAGACAAGGAGTTTTCAGAGGTTGTTCCTTTAGTAATTTCTTTTACTATTACTTGTCTTTACCCTTTCTTACTAATTACTCGTTTAAAGTCAAGAAACTCCTTTTCAAGCTTAATTCGGGTTTCCTTAATTTCCTCCGTAAACAGTAAGTTACGTAATTTGTCCCCGGTTAAGCCGTCGTAATAATATTAAAGTCTATAACACTCGATCGCTTTGTGTCGGTGAGAGCTCACCTTGTAGAGGCAAGTGTTAATCGAGGTATTTAGCGAAGGAGTCTTTAGTGTTAGTAATACTCTTGGAGTATTTAATCTCCCTTTAAGTATAGCGTATAATTTAACTGTCTTGTTTTTCCCAGTAGCCGTAAGAGACTCTTTGTTAAGCGCTAATAACTAATTAACGTATTAAAGTAACGTGTACTTATAAATAACCCTAAGAGTATTATCTCTGAGGACCTCAGAAGTCGTTCGCGAGCCTATTTAGGTGTGAGCTTCTCTTGCACTGCCTTAATAAAGTTAATAATCGTTAAGGGGCCCTTAACGTCCAGAATGTCGTATAACAGAGCATCTTAGTAGGCTAATCGTTACTCTTAAATCCACACCTTAAGATTAACCTGTCCTGTTTTAACGATTTCGAGCTTCTCTTTATATTTAATTTAAGCTTTAATAAAGTTACTTATTTCCGAAGGGGCGTAGTCTCTCTTTAATACCTTAAAGAGTATCTATAAAGTCCAAGATCGTGGGTCGTTTAATTCGTCTATCATTTTATCGAGTTACTCTTTTGCTCTCTATTCTTCTTTAATCTTATACTCTCGAATAGTACTCTAGTAAATCGAAGGATTAACTGTCTCTTGAATCCACTTATATACTGCTTTATAAGCCCGAGCTTTTTCTAACTATTATGCGTATTTCATAGTATACTCCCTTATTAAGGCAGTATATATTAAAGTAACTATAATAACGTTAGACGATATAAGAGGTGTTATACTTAGTTTAAGTCCCTTAAGTTCGGGTGTTCGTTAATCTTTATCTTACTTTACTTACTCCCTAAAGTTGAAATCGAGAGCCTCTTTGTCTTATTATGCCTTTACTTAGTCGATTATTTGTGTTTGAGGCTCGTTTTCGAGGATATTTAAAGCGACCGGTAGCTTTAGATTAACCGAAGTCTATACCTTATAAAAGATATAAAAGGATTTAAAGGCTTAATATTATAAGGTTTAGGTTTGCTTATTGTAGTTAAGCGGTGTTTAATTATTAAAAGAGAAGACTAAAGTTGAGTCTGCTATAGCGAAGAGAGGGTTACTCTCTTGAGGGTTTAATAGATTTATTAAAGAGGAGAAGAGAATATTAAGTATAAGTACTCGATTTACCTTTTTCTAGAGAGGTTAAAGGGAAAATAGCGGTGTGAACTACACTTGTTAATAAATAGAAAACGCTAACGTTATTCGTTACTTATTAATCTTACGTTAACAGCTCTACTTAAATCTATAAAGCACAAAAGGAAGAATATTAACTTAATAGCTTTGTTACAGGGCTTATAACTGTAGTATAAAAGTAAAATAAAGCCTTGCGATTAACGTAAGGAGAATTAAAGTGGTTTATTATTCTTTAGAATACATAAGGAAATCAGGGGAATACGTAGGGTTTGAGGTTTGGGTTATATTTGTTTCTAATAACGCTAACTTGCTACAAGTGTTTTTCTCTCTCTTTATCTCTCGTATAAGTACATATATA
>MU270615.1:0-55268 GCA_021432625.1 Leptodontidium sp. 2 PMI_412 | reverse complement strand
TTAATAATTTAATAATTTAATAATTTAATAATTTAATAATTTAATAATTTAATAATTTAATAATTTAATAATTTAATAATTTAATAATTTAATAAGAAGATTTATTAAACAAATAAACTAACTAATTGGTAAACTAATAAGCTAATAAACTAATAAATTAATTAATTTCAAATCTATTATCTTTTAATTTAACTTCCTTATTTTCTAAATTATCTTCTTTTTTATTTAAAAGACCTTTACTTTTTAAGGCTATAATATACTCAAAAGTATCTTTATTTAGCCTATTTCGATCTTTATTAATTATTTTAGCTCCTTGACTAGAAAACCTCTCGAAAGAAGCCGAAGTTGTAAGTATTTATAAATAATTTCGAGTTAATAAAGATAAAATAAGATATTTGTCTTTATTATTAGTCTAAAAAGACAAAGGTTTAGTTTATAAAATATTAATTAGTATTTAATTAATATAATAAATAATTATTATAACTTACTTATTAAGGAGCTCTTTTTTCTTGTAAATATAAATTTAATTCGTTTAAATCCTCTTTTGTAACGACTAACGCTTATAGCAGTACGACTAGTAAGTAAATAGCTTTACCACCAGGCTAATTCAGCTATTCGACTATATTAGGGGTACGATCCTAGGTCGTAACATCTTCTTCTTCTTCGATATATATATTTAAATCGTCGTCGTCGTCGTTTTATAAAGCTAAGTCTTAAGCTTATATAATACGTAATTGCGTAGCAAGATAATCTTGCTTATAACTATTAATTATTAGTAAAATATTATTAATAGGAATTAAGTATAACTTACATTTAAAACTTAGAATATAACTTATTATATATATTAGTAGCTTAACCTTTACTTACTCCGATAACTTCTAAGCCTTCTTTTTTAATTTTAGGATTTAGAATTAGAGATAAATACAAGGCTTTATTATTATTTAAAATTACTTATTTAGGAAAGTATTTGTTAGATTTGACTTCGGTAACTCGTGCCGATTCTACGCTGGAGAATAGCCGAAGTAATCTCCACTGCTTACGCGGCCCGGAAATTACTCTCGTATTCGATTACGTAGTCCGTAAGAGCCACGTAATCGATTACATAGTCGTCGAAGCTTCTAGAGAAGCTAATATTATGTATATAACTACTGAAGAGCCCTTATGGCTCTTCTCTAAGCAAGCAAGCAAGCAATCTACTTTGTCTCTAATCACGTGTTCACCTACTGCGCTTCCTCTCTTCTGATTGGCTCACCTATTTTCACAGTATTTTTGTTTAGCTATCCCTTTATTTATAGCTTTTATAAATATAATATCCTAAAATAAGTTGATATAAATATTTTTAATAAAAGTAATTTAAATTTACGTTAAATTCTTCTCAAATAATTTCTAACCGATTATAAATATTATAAACCTCGGGGATTAAATAATATATAGTGGGGTATATTTTAGCTTATAATTTTGTAGTTACTTTAACAAATATAAAGAATATCTTAAGACATTTCTCTAAATAAGTAATATTAAGCTCTCTTAATAATAAAGAGCTTTTGTTTTTAAAAGCTTTAAAATCAAATAAATTAATAACTAATTTGTCGTGCAAACATACCTTGAGGCTCCACAGAGGCTAATATTAATTGATTGAAGGTTGCGCAGTAGTGTATTAGACTATTGTTGTATTATTTACGTATAGTGTATTCGAGCTCCCTGAGTATGTAACTCGCGGGCGCTTTGGCCATGGTGCCTTTGATTAGGCTCGCTTAGCCGGCCTACTATAACTTACACGATACACCCCCTCGCTAAGGACAATATTAAGCTTTAGCGAAGTAAACAAGTACTTAATAAACAAAATAGACAATAGGAAATTAACATATAATATGTGATTAATAATAGTAAACTAATAGACAATAAAGAAAAATAATAAAGAGTAATTAAAGTAAATATATTAAACGTTTAAACGAGAGTATATAGGCAATTACTCCCCTATTATAACTTCCTTTTATAAGTATATTAAATTTAAAATAAGTCGTGTCTCCGCCACTAAGTTAGCCGCCCGCGCCTCCCGTCGCTTTAACCTCGCCGTTACTTGTATAATAAAGAAGGTACGTTTCCCTTATATTTTATTAATTTGGGATTAGTTCTGACGTTATCTAAGTCAAAAAGGTTAAGAAGTTAAGTAGGTTAAAGTATACTAACTAGCTATAATAATCTACCGCCGCTCCTTGCCGCCGCCCCCGCACCCCTTCTCTTACGCCCCCTCCTGCCGCCCCCGTTACCCCCTCTCGCCGTCGCGTTAAGGTAAGTACTAATAGGGAGGTCCCTTACTTAGTATGTGTCAAAGTTGCCTTAAAGGGTGACCTCCCTATTAGTATTTATTAAGATATTACTAGCTCGGCCTAGTGCCTTTAGTGCCACAATTAGAATTATAGTTACGCCGGTCTTATTAGGCCTATTATTATAGTAGCTTTTGCCGCCTTTCTAAAGGAAAAGCGTAGTACCTCGCGCACTCGCGTAAGTTTGACTTTAGTTCTTGTGTTTTTAAGTTTAGCTAACTTTAAATAATAGTTAAGATCCCTTTAGGCCGCAGTCCGTGAAGCTCTTATTACTCTTAGTATATTTATTCTGTCTTTGTAACAGCTTCAAAGAGACTGACTTTAGTTGTCTAGCCGCTACCGCCCCCGCCGCTGCCCTTGCCCCCTCCCCCGCCCCCTGTCTAATCCTCTTACCTGTTCGGGTTAGTGCTAGTGCTAGTACTGTTAGTACTAGTGTTAGTGTTACTACTATTATTAATAGTGGCGATAGTGTGGCCGCCCGCCGCCGCCGTATTAAGGAGTTACTAGTAGGGCTAGTGGATTTGTTAGTAGTTTAATTCGCGACTTAATAGTAACTTAAGAACGTGCCCCTTTAGAGTCATAGTTTATTACCTTATAAGTAGCTTAAGAACAGGCCCTTATATATTTACTTTGCGTTAGTTTAGTTATAGCTTCGATTAGAATAGAATTCTTACCCTTTAATAACTTAAAAAGAACGTGCTTGACATAATTATATTAACTTAAAAAGTACTTTAGAAATACAAAAGAAAACAAAAGAGTATATTTATAGTAAGTTACAAGCTTATATAGTAGTTTTATACTTTAATTAAGCTCTTTTATCGACGCCTTAGTATCTTATAAATTAAGTAATAAGACAAAAGTCTTAAACTTCTAGTATAAGAGGTTTTTAGTAAGGCTATTTACGTATATCTCACTTGTAGGTAAGTATATAACTTCAAAACTGCCCTTTTAGTACTCTTAGCGTAGTTATATATTTTAAATATTAACGTGCCTAAGCTTAGTTAATATACGCTAGTTCTCTTTAACTATAAGCTTAATTATCTATTAGTTGTTATAAAAGATGTTTTAGGGGCACCTTACATTAAGGTACATCTTTATAAAGAGCCTTTATAATACTATAACTACCTTTATAATTCGCTTTACTCCTAAGAGCTCAGCCTTAGTTATTGAGGTAGTGACTATATCTTGTCTAGATACTATTTATAGTATAATACCCCCGAATAAAATAATAATAAGCCCTTATAAAGAACGCCTAATTTTTAAATTATTTACGAAAGAAGTATTAAAGGCTATTATAAGTTACGTTTCGCGCTTTTAACAACTATAAATAATGCCTAAGAAACGTGTACTAAATAAGTAATAAATAGTCTAATTTATAGCCTATAAGTACTTTTGACTTAAGTTAAAAAATATAATAACTATAAAGTTACAAAAGTTATATCTAGTCTAAATATAATAACTGTGTATAGTACAAAACCGACCTTCTCTTAGTATTCTTTAACTTAGTCTATAGTTGCCTTAGCGATATTCTTAACTAAGTTGTAGTACAGTAGAGAGGTACTCGGGCAGTTGCTATCTACTAAGTTGAATTTCCGAGTTACTTTCTTAATATACTGTGACGACTGGCACGGCCCAGAGCCTCATTTCCACCGGCTCCACTTAGTACTGCCCGATCGGGACGTACTGAGATTACCATAGTACTAGGCATACCAACCTCTTGTATATAGACTTATTCTTTCCTTACTTTCTTTCCTCTATAATTATAGATTCTAAGTTAATACTTAGTATCGTTATATGTCTCTTGTGTTAATATGTGAGGCGTTAGTTACACGTGATTACCGTCTTTTTAGGGCAAGCGTCACATTATCTACAACTCTTTTTTCTACGTCTAAGAAGACAGTAAATATCCCCCGCCCCTTAATTCTCTTATAAGTAGTTACGACCCAAAAGCTTAAATACAAGAAAGGCCTATACTGAGCCTTATAACTTGACGAATAATAGTATTAAAACCTCTACTAATAACAAAGTCGACATCTACTTCGCTATTATTACTCTTATTCTCCTCCCCGACTTCTGCCTTTACACGACGAAGTCGAAATCCTCTCTTCGCCAGACCTCTCCCTCTAACTCGACAAGTCAAGCCGAAAGTCGTCCCTCCTCTAATAAAGCGACTCGTTATAGACGACGTCGATATGTCGTCTGCCTCTTCTTCTGTCCCCCTACCTGACTCTTCTAATACTAACAATCCTATAGTTAATACTTTTACTAATACACTAGGGAGCAATATAGAGCCTATAAAGACATATATAAGAGAGACACTATAAGAAAGCCGACTTTGCATCTTAAAAGAGTAACTCGCGAAGAGTCGTATAGAGAACTAACAGTTAAAGCTGTCTCTTTAACAACAGTAATAAACGACCGACGAGCCTTTACTACACAGACTTGCCCTAAGATCTATAACTTTCTAAGAAGGGGATATACCCCTTTATCCCTTAATTAAGAAAACTCCTGCCCCTAAATTAAATAAAGGCAAAGGTAAGGCATAAAGTACTCTTAATCCTAGTAGACTACTAAACAACAATAGTAATAACGGCTACCGACCTCCTTATATCCCACGTCGTTATTCCCCTTCTTTCTCTAAGATGTCTTAGATATTTACGGCCTCACGAATCGAGAAGATTCTTAACCTAAACAATAAGCTTTTAGACGGCGTCGACTATAGTTCACGTTTATAAGAAGTCTAAGTCTAAAACGCCTTACACTAGTACGACGAATACTTTATTAACGACAACTACTAAAAGGACTAATTATTTATATAAACAAAAGGAATAGCTCGCACGTTCTTAGAACCCTCTTTCTTGTCCCCGACGCTTAATAAAGATAGAAACTTAGCGGATGCGCTTAATTTAATTAACTAAGTAGTCAAATTCTTAACTAACCCTTATAAGTAATAAATAGCGCGTAACTTCTACTTTATATTAAAGATAAAAGCCGTAAGACAAACCTTTTAAGACTTTTACTAATAGTTTAAAATTCTTATTAACTAAGGCGGCGTAACTAATAAGTTAATCCTTAAAATAAACTTATAAGACAAGTTCTCATCCCGCCTATATAAGTAATTATTCTATAAGTATTAAAAAGCTAAAACTCTAGAAGAGTATATAGAAGTAGTCTAAGCTAAGGACTAAGGACAAATCGTGGAGAACATTATTTACGTTAGTCGCTTTAGCCCCTTAGCGACAAGTATAAATTCTTACTCTTAGTCCTAAGTTAATATCTCCTTAAGGACTACGAGAAAGTCACTCTAAGCTTCTATTATTTCTTTGTCCTAGAAATAAGAGACTAGTCAGCCCCTAAGTTAATAAATCTCTACATAAGCTGACACGCCTTATACTTAAACACTAACGAATACCCCACGGCATTTCGCCTAATAGCCCCTTAGTCGTGGTTATACCTCCCGCGTTAATAAGATAAAAGTAAGCGCCGACGACGGCGGTCCTATATTTAATAACTAAGCTACAAACGACGACAACTTACTAGTGGAGGAACTTACCTTATAAATAAAAGACTTAGCCTAAGAAAAGGCTCCTTCTTAAGTATAATATAAGATATACGATATCTTAACCTTATAAAGCTTTTTAGCGGACTAATACTTACTACTTATATTACTCTCTCTAAGAATAGACTTACGTATAAGTTGCCCACACTTCTTAATTCTAGAGCTAATAGTTATTATTTTATTAATTACTCTCTTTTAAAGTCTCTTTCTTTCTTTTTAAA
Organism: Leptodontidium sp. 2 PMI_412; assembly: GCA_021432625.1. NCBI lineage: Eukaryota > Fungi > Ascomycota > Leotiomycetes > Helotiales > Leptodontidiaceae > Leptodontidium > Leptodontidium sp. 2 PMI_412. The sequence continues at coordinate 49,161 of MU270615.1, read as the reverse complement.
ACCTTTAACTCACTTATTACCTTCACTTGTCCCTATTAAAGGATTTAATAGTCGAACTGGCTAGACTATTAGCTATTATACTACGTTAAATTTAATAGTTGACAAGTGTTTATAGTTATTTACTCCTTTCTTAATCACTCACTTAAGAAACTATAAAGTAATTATTAGAAGGTTATAGTTAGAGTATTACGAAGTACTCTTAGATACTATTAAACGACGGCTTATTTAGCTATTAAACTACCCCCTAATAGTAAGCTATAGTAAACTAATTAAGGTTTAAGACTTACGTGTATATAAGATTCACTAACGCTACTAGCGCGACGCTAAGCGTAAAGACACTAAGTTACGTGAATTTTAGAGCTACTATAATACTTAATTTATAGAGTCGACTTCGACAGTCGACTCGCACTTACCTCCCGCGCTAAGTATAAATACCTTAGACTTAACTTCTTTCTTAAACTAACTACAGTTAATAAAGTTTACCGGAAAGTTCATAAGAAAAAGTCGAGTAACTACCCCTTTCCTAAATCCTAAGTTACGCTCCGATTCTATGGCTAATTCTAGCCGACGCGCTAAGTCAGATTTCGATATACACACTAGTTACTCCCCTACTTTATTAATAACCTCAGAACTTATTACTGTTAATCCCTTAACTATTACTAAGTCCAGAAAACTAACGATTATATTAATAGAAAATCAAACCCGGCATCCCACGTAATATAGTCGAATTATATTAGATACTAGAGATACTAATTCTACGAATATATAGTTGTCGAGCCTACACTTATAGTTAATCTCTAACCATAGAACTACCGTAAGTTATAAAAAGAAAGATCAAAGAAATCCGCTATAGTCGTACTAAAAGTGTAAAGTCGAGAATTTATACCCCCCTAGAATTAAGCCCACGGCGCTAATAAAGGAAATTTACCCCCCTGTCTCTTTAATACCTAACACTTCGTCTACTTCTTCTTTCCTTTTTATTTTAAATATAAAACCCCTTATATATTCCTTACTTTCTTCTCTTATTACACCTTCTAATAAATACTTCGTTTCGAAACATATAATAGCCTCTAGAAGTAGCCGCGTCGCTATATTAATTAGAGAAGCTACGTTAATAATAAATTCTATATTAATCTCTAAGAGTTAGAAATACTTAGATCCGCGCCTTTTAAATATATAATATCGCCCCTAGCCAATCCCTAATACTAGTACTATTATTAAACCTACCTCTATTATTAATACTTTATATACCGCAGAGCTCCCGTATTAACAAGCGCGATATATAATAAAGCCTAGAGAGCGCGCGCACTCTACTACTAATAGTCCTCTACCTTAGCTAAGAAGTATATTAAATAACTAGCTTAGTTAATATATATAACAGTCCCCGCGACTAAATAATATATATATCCCAACTAAACTAGCCTAAATAAAAGTTACTAAGCCGGAGAAGAGAACCGCTGAGTTATTATACCCCTGAGACTAGACTAACTCCCCCTAATTCGCTCCTTCCACGCGTAGAACACATGCTAAAGACTACGCCAATTTACTTCAGAAAATGTAAATATAGCTTTCTCTCGTATACGACTTAATTATAAAAGCTCCTTCTTCTTTAACTTCTTCTCTTTAACCACGAGATAAGTTACTGATTATAAAGCGACGTAGGAAAGCTTATCGACGTCTAGACGTTAAGATCTTCTTAATTAACGCTACAACGTTTTATATATTAATAAAACAGAAGTTTAGAGATAAGATATTTATAATAACCCTTTAAGAGATTAATACCTTAATTAATTAAAGAAACTAAGAGCGAGAGAAAGCCGCTACTATATTAGCCCTGACTATCGAACTCACTCACCGTCGCCAGTCAGCTATATAGTTTATACTCTCTATTTAAGAGCTAGACACTAAGCCAATAATTCCCCTAAAATATACTAATTAGACTCACGTATTTTCTAAGGTAGAAAGTAATATTCTCCCCTCCCACTACTTATATAATTACAAAATTAAGCTAAAAGGAGAGGGTGAGAAAGTACTTAAGTATTCGCTATTATATAAGATATTAACTAAAGAACTTAAAGCTATTAAGGAATATATTATAAATAACTTAGACAAAGGATTTATTAAGCTATCTCAAGTACTATTCGCTGCCCCTATTCTCTTTATTAAGAAGCCGAATAGCTCCCTGCGGTTATATATTGACTTTCGGGTGCTAAATTCCCTCACTTAGAAGGACTAATACCCCCTACCTTTAATTAATAAGACCTTAGCTCGTATAACTAACGCTCACATCTTTACTAAATTAAATATTCGTTAAGCTTTCTATAAAATCCGAATAGACTTAGCATTAGAGGAGTACACTATCTTCCGCACGAGATACGGCGTATATAAGTGCAAAGTTCTTCCCTTTGGCCTAACTAATAGCCCTGCCACTTACTAGCGCTACATAAACAATATTCTCTTCGATTACTTTAATAATTTCTATATAGCGTACTTAGACGACATTTTCATATACTTTAAGGATCCCTTATAACACTAACTCCACGTTAAAAAAGTGCTCTAACACTTACATAATACTAAATTATAGGACGACCTAAAGAAATATAAGTTTAGAGTAATATAAACTAAGTACTTAAGATTTATTATATTAACTTTTGGCCTAAAAGTTAATCTTAAGAAGGTCTTTGTCGTTCGTGAATAGACTTACTTTAACTCTATTAAAAGTATATAGTCTTTCTTAAGTTTTTATAACTTCTACTAGAGATTTATTTACGACTATAGTATTATAACAAAACCTCTTATTTAACTAACTAAAAATAACGTTCCTTTCCGCTTTACTATAAAGTACAAAGACGCCTTCGACCTCTTAAAACATACTCTTACGTCTATACCTCTCTTAAGACACTATTGACAGGATTTACTTTGCCTCTTAGAGACAGATACTAATAATAATATTATAACTAGAGTCCTTTCTTAATAATATAACGACGACTAATTCCCTGTTACTTTCTTTTTAAAGACTATACTACTTATTAAGCTTAATTACGTAGTATACGACAAAGAGATATTAGTTATTATTAAATCCTTTAGACACTAGTGTACTAAGTTAGTAAGAGCCTCTTATTAAGTCTGTGTTATAACAGACTATAAGGCCTTAAAATACTTTATAACTTCTAAGCAATTAAATACTAGACAAATACAATAGGCAGAGCTTCTAGTAAACTATAATTTCATAATTATATACCGCCCTAGAATTTATAACCCCCTAATAAACACACTTTCTTGTAAACTAAACGAGTTAAATTAATAGAACTCTACGAAGAAGACTCAACGCCTTTAACAACTCTTACGCTAAGACTAAGTTAACCCTAGCTTATTGTTTATAGAGTTACGGCCGCCTAACGACGCTGACGCGCTAGTGGCTAACGTTAAGCTCGCTGCCCTTATACTAATATTCTCTATTATATAACAAATCTTAGAGGCTAATCGCACTGCCCCCTCCTTATAGGCTCTACATAAACAAGCTATATTAGACTCTCCAAGTAAACTCAGCCTAGAGGGTAACCTCTTACTTCACGACGGCCGCCTCTTAGTCCCTAATGTCGATTACCTCTGAACTCTCCTTATTAGAGAGGTCTATAATCGAGTCACTATAGCGCACCCCGGTACTAAGAAGACGATTTAAATGCTCTCTTCTTAGTATTAGTAGTATAAAATCACGTCGATAGTTTAGTAATACTGCCGTAACTATTATATATACCGACGAATTCAAGTCCCCTGGGATAAAAAGCCCGGATTCCTCTATCCTCTCCCTGTTCCGTCTAGACTATAAGAATATATTATAATAGACTATTACTCCTTTACTAAAGACAAGTATAAGTTCGATAACGTCCTCGTCTTTATTAATAGATTTAGTAAATAAACAATTAGTATCCCTTACTAAAAGACGACAGATACTCGAAAGCTAGTTATTATATATATATATTATATATATTATTACTTTAGCGCTCCCTTAACTATTACTTCTGATAGAGGCCCCTAGTTTGTCTCTAGGTTTTAGACCGCCCTTAGTAAGATCCTCGGAACTACGAGACAGCTGTCCGCTACTAACCACTCACAAATAAACAGCCAGACTAAAGTATATAACTAATACTTATAAAAACGACTCCGACTTTTCGTTACGTACTACTAAGACGACTAATTAGAGTACCTCCCTATTATAGACTACGCCTAAATGTCCCTCCCACACGATTCCCTAGGGGGACTCTCTCTATTTAAGGTAGTCTATAAATACGTACCACGCACGGATTAAGACTAGAAAATTAACTTACTAGACTCAGTTAACCCCTACTAATAAGTTAAACACTTAATAAGTTATTAACTATACTTAACGCCATAAGAAAGCTTAAGACATAGCTCAATCGAACCTCACTGTAGCCCAAGCCAAGATAACTAGGTCCTACAACGCCTCTCGCCGCGATGTCGACTTTAATAAAGACAGCCTAGTCTAGCTCGACATACGCTACTTCAAGACACTCCGTCTATCCAAGAAGTTAAATATACTAACTAATAGACTATTTAGAGTACTCGAGAAGGTAAGATACTTATACTACTTAAAGTTACTAGCGAGTATAAAGGTCTATAACGTCTTTCCGGCTAGCAAGCTTCGCCGGGACCCTAATAATCCCCTACTAGGCTAAGTACAAGATACCCCCCCACTGATCAATATTATAAGTGACGACAAATAAGAACTAGAAAAAGTGCTTGCTTACTATAAAAAGGGCAAGACTCTATCTTACTGTATTACTTAGCTTAATTAAGACGTTAACTTAGACTAGTACGACGCTTTTGACCTCAAATACGCTCCGCACAAAGTCAGAGACTTCCACCTCAGTCACCCCGAGCAAGCAAGACCCCCTACTAAGCTACCTAAATAAATCAAAACATAGGAAAATAATATTAACGACTACGACGACCTCAATAGCGACAAGGAGATAGACTAACACTCGAGGACAAGCTTTTTCCGGAGGGGGGGGGGTAGTATAACGACTGGCACGGCCCAGAGCCTCATTTCCACCGGCTCCACTTAGTACTGCCCGATTAGGACGTACTAAGATTACTATAGTACTAGGCATACTAACCTCTTATATATAGACTTATTCTTTCTTTACTTTCTTTCCTCTATAGTTATAGATTCTAAGTTGATACTTGGTATCGTCATATGTCTCTTGTGTTAATATGTGAGGCGTCAGTTACACGTGATTGCCGTCTTTCTAGGGCAAGCGTCACATATACGTGTTATAAACTAACGTAACTATCTTCGTATATTTGTCACGTATAATTCGCACTCCTAAGAACTATTCTACATCTCTTATTATAGTGAGTTCGTAGGCTTTATTAAAGTTATCGATGATTTTAGTTATTATAAGGAGGTTTAACTTATAGTATAACACTTATATATTATTTACGTAAAAGGCTATAAACACTATACGCTTGTCGTTTATAAAGATATAAGGCTCTTTATAAGTAGTACGAGACTAAGGTTTTAAGTGTAGTTAAGAAGTCGCTATACTATAAAGCTAGGGAGTCGCGGAGATTATATAAGGCTCTGTCGATCTCTACAACTATACTAGGCTACTTAAAACCGTTGGGGAGGTAATAGTAAATAAGTGCACTTCGTTCGTCTCGTTTTATATTAATAAAGGCGTTCACGACGTCGTATTATTTAACTTCTAAATTAAACTATACTATTAGCGCCATTACGACGCGGAAGGACTTTATTACTAATATAGAGGCGTACGTGGAGAATATTATAGCATCCTCCTATAAATCACCCCTAATAATAACACGCGATTTAGTATATACAAGCTGTCCCGCTAAATTGACTTTATAAGTAAATACTCATTTTAGTAATATAAGTGTCGTCTTCACATCTACCCTCGGCATAATATACTAGTATTTCTTAGCCTAGAGGTTCTTTATCTCTTTACGCGCGTCCTTCTTAAGGCGTTTTCCCTATAAGTGTAATTCCAAATCCTTTTAGTACTTTAGTACTCTTAAGAGCTTTACTTGATATAGTTGCGTTAGTTTAGAGCTAGTAGTTACTTATACTCTGATCGATTCGCCACTGACTATAGCTATAAACATACTATATATAGTTTTGTAGTCTTTTTTATTTTTACGCGTTACTTTATTATTTTAAAATGTTGTAGTAAAGGATATAATATACGTATAATTCTTATTTATTTAGTCTATAGATTTGGCGTTTAGGAGCTCCCTTATTATAAAGGAGTATATACTTAGCCTTTTCTTAAATTGTCTATTTAATTATATTGTCTCTTTAGCTCGCCGTCTCTACTAAGCTTAAGTGATAGGGTGTAGTTGACTTTAGTTTAGTACTTATAACACTTTGTTTAGGGCCTCTTAAGACATGTTCTCGTTTAATAGGCCTTATATTAGTATCTCTAATAGTGGGTTTTTTAAGAGGAGTTATTATTCTCCCTTAGGCTCGTCGTAATCCTCCTCGGACGAGGTGTTTTCGTACTATAATACACTTCTTAGGCTTACACTAGTTACTTCAGTTTAACGTAGTAGTTAACTCTAACTATCTCGTGCTTTACTCTAAATTACAACTTAAAGTATTAATTTGCGCGCACCCTTAATTTGGCGTAGTAGTTTCGTACTTAAGGCACTCCTCCTAGGCTCGATATATTCGTTTTATTATGTCTAACTTCGAGTCTGTCTTAATATGCCTAAGCTTTTTATTATTATTAGAACTTTTATATCGTCCTTATTAAACTCTATGTCGTCCCTTAATGTGTTAATTTATAAATCTAATAATACTATCTTATTTTAATACTCTCGTGGAATAAGTAGTCCCGCCTTAATAGTTACGTATAAGATTACTTCCGTAAAAACTTCGTCGACTTCAAGTTAGACAATAGCCTATTTAATTTAGTATTGTTTTTCGCCTTTATATACTCGTCCGCTACGTGTTTAATAACTAACTTGGCGTCCTAAGCGGCCTTAAGCTTTATAAGTATATTAACGACTTGTTTAAGTATTAATAGTAGTTAGCCGACTACTACTTACTTATTATAGAACTATGCCTTATTAAAAATAACGTTTTAGGTACGTATTACACGCTTTAGTTAAGGCATTTAGACTTTATATATATTAATTATATAATAGCTAACTAAGTATTTAACATGCCCCCTTAAGTTGACCTTAAAGCCTCTCTTGTCACGGAGAGCTTATTAGTCTTAGTCTTTCGCGTAAGCTTTAGTACTATATATAAAAGTATTACTCTAGTTAACTCTCAAATCGACTAATAACCTTTTTACTATATATAAATCGTACTACTAAAAATACTATCTAAACTATACCTCTAGCACTTCGTTTAGCAATCGCATAGCTCTCTTAACTAGTAGCGACATATTATAAAGGTATATAACTGTTAAAACAGCCTCCGGCTATAACTTAAATAGTAGATTAACGCCTATTATTATTTTCAAGGCCTTAGTAATTAACTCCCCACTAACTCTTTTTATACCTCTATTTGCCTTATACGTGTAAATAGGAATAAGTTCTAAGTCGATGTCATTGTCTAACGCCTATTAGTTGTATTAAGTCTAATATCTTGTGTTAATTACAGACGTGTCGTTATTAAACCTAACTTTATATATAACTAAACCGTATTAACGTCTAGTCTATACCTTAAATACTTAAGTACTCTTATAATTAACTCGTTAGCTTTACTCGTAAGTATAAATGCGAAAAGCTTTTTATTATATTCGTCCTTAATTAATAATAGCTAGTATGTGCTATTATAGCCTATAAGGTAGTCAAATAAGTCCTATACGACTCTAAAGAAAGGTCTCGGGGACTTATTATCTAACTCTTTACGCGATAGTCGTTGATTTAAGTGTGTTATAGTATAACTTTCGTATTATATACTAGTAATTCTATTAATTTAGACATTACGGGTATACTTAATAAGAGCTTCTAGGGCTATTTTGCCGAGGTGACTAGCCTGTAAGTGCCACATTTATATTATGTCACTCTAGGGTCGTAAGAAACTACGAGTTAATTAAAAGGTATACTTCTTAAGAGGGTGTAGTCGTCTATTAATTATCGGGTATATTATTACAGTAAGAGATCTACGAGTCTTTATAAATACACGTAGTTGTAGAGAGCGCGAGTAGTTATTAATTAGCTTATATTTAAATACTATAAGGTTTTACTTACGCTATAGGTTTCTCACTATATAGCTCTCTTTAGTACTACTTACGCGTAAAGTCGTGTTAATATTATTATACCACACCCCTGACTACATGAGGAGGCTCTCTAAAATAATATTAATATTAAACCCCTTTATAACAGCGATATTAAATAGTATTAAGTCCTTAGTATATAGTCTAATAAGTCTATATATAGCGTTCTTAAAAACGCGTGTACCCCTGTCAATAATAGTTAGGCTTAAAGTGCCCGCGTTAACTAATTCTCTTATAATGCGTTTAAAGTTACTAGGGACTAGTTTATTAATACTATTAATTAAGTAAGTCGCGTTGTAGTTGTCGACTAAAGTACTATTTAATAAAAGGTAACGTTAGAACTTTATAATATTATAGATACTAGTGTTAAGAGTATCGTCTTAGATTATGTCGTTAAGGAGGTTTAAGTTAAGTATAATTACGTTAATACTTCCTGTCTCTTCTCACGTAACTTTACCTTTGTCTTTGTTTCCTATAAGTGTAGCGGCATCGGCTGTTTTAGTGTTAATAATAAGTTTAAAAGTACTAATACTATTAGCTCTAGTGATTTTAGTTACTATAACGTATTTCTAACCTTCTTTAACTATAGTAGCCTTAAGCTTCCTAAAGTCTATAGTCTCTAACTTCTTACGAGTTATAATTACCTCGTTAACGTTTAATATATACTTTATGCCTTTAGTAATCGTTCTATTAACTATATAACGTAGTCTTTAATACTTAAGCGGCTTAAAAAAGTACTTATTATTTATACTATATAAGTATAAGTTACTTTAGCCACGAGAGCGAGATCTACTAGAGCTTACGCCCGACGTATTATCGTTTATTCCTCTAAGGGTTAAGTATTAATTACTACCCCCTCCTTAACGCTTAAGCTTCTTAAACATAGTGTACTCTTAGTCTATGCCAGGGAGTACTTAAATATAGTCGTTAAGAGTAAAACTATACTCTTTTTTAAGTTAGTTGTCGCGTATAACTATACTAAAGATAAGATTTACTTAGTTAAGGTATATATGAGTTCTTATTACACGTAGCCACTTCTTTAGAGCTATAATACCCTTAACTTTAAGTATATTATACGCTTTAATATTCTTGTAAGCTTTTAAGAAGTCCTTTATTCACTAATTAATATTGACTTTTCCCTTATATACCTTTCTTAAAACCTTCTCATATTCCGTGACTACTATAATAAGGACCGATAATTCTAATAGTGTTATATCGCGCTAAAGTGTACTAACTAGCTTTTATATATTTAGTTCGCTCTTACCCTCTAGTTCCTGAATTATAAAGTCTAAAAGCGAATCGTCTACTGTTTTAAAGAGTTAGTTATATAAAGTTATATATTTATTATTTTAGCTCGTTTATTTAGTAAGCGTATACTAGTACTTCTTAACTTATATTATATAAATCTATTATATCTCTGTAATTATCGAGTAAGGAAGTAGACTAGCTTCTTCTAGACTTATCCCTTTTATTTAAGTATCTGTCGATAGCTCTAGGGTTAGTATAACCCACGCATTATTAGTCGACTTAAGTATTAAAGACGATTATAAGTTTACTACTTTCTAAGCTATAATATTAGCGTAATACTAGTTTAATTAAGTCTTTATAACCTCTTTCGCGGTACTTTCGAGCGTTAGAGCCTTTAGTCGGAGGTTTAGAATATGGCCTGTCGTAAGAGCGCTAGGGTTTACTATGTCTAGTGCGCCTATAAAGTCAGCATAGAAATTCAAGCGTAAGTACTATGTCGCCTAATTCTTCTGCGCCTTCAAATTATAGTCCGTAGGTAGCCTAAGAAGTGACATTGTCGGTTTTAAGTATATATATAATAATTTCGAAGAGGTTTTAGTAATTTAAGAGTTATTAATAGGCTTTTAAGTACTACTAGTACGTGTGTAAGGTAGCGGTGAGAAAGCCTTTATATACCTCTGTGGAGCCATGTCAGCGCGTACATGCGACTAAGAAGCTTTAATAGCTTACAGGGCTCATAACTGTCGTGCAAGAGCACGCCTAGAGGCTCTACAGAGGCGAAATTAACGTATTATTAAAGTATACGCAGTACTGTAATTGATTGTTGTTTTATTATTTACATATAGTGTATTCGAGCTCCCTGAGTATGTAACTCGCGGGCGCTTTGGCCATGGTGCCTTTGATTAGGCTCGCTTAGCCGGCCTACCACAACCTACACGACAATATCCTAATTGAGGCTTACTTTTAGTGTACTATTAGCGAAGCTAAGACTATTATCCTTTAATATATAAATCCTGACTATGCCGGAACTTTTAACACAGTAGCCGACGTATTAAAGGCGTTAGATTAGCGATTCTTCGACTATAATTAAGTCTAAGTTGCCAAGAGATTATATAACTAACTTCTTATAAGTAATATAATATATAACGATTTCCGGGTCAAATTCACGTTATATACTATTATAAGCAAAATCGCCCGCGCCTACTAGTTTAAGGATGTGTATAAGAAGGTATCCCCGACCCTTAAACGTGTAATTTATATTAAAAAGTATAAGATAAATAGTAATTATATTACTCTCGACGAGTTCCTGGCTATTACGGATTAGGAGAGCCGTAATATTGCCTTAAAGGAAGCCGCTTCGACTCGCAAAGCTTAGTCTAGTGTAGCCTTTAACACTAACGACTCACGCGGCATCTTAAAGAAGGAAAACTAGCGTGCTCTCTCCTCTACGCCGGCTACTACGGCATAGAAACCCCCGACCCTGACTTTAAGACAATCGTCGGATATCCGCCAGCGTACGACCTCCCCCTCGCCTATTCTACGCCGACCTAAGTCCCCCGTACCCCCCCCCCCCCTACACCTAGGGATGTCTCTTCTGATATATGCCTCTATTACAATAAGACCGGCTATTAAGCTAGCGACTATCTTAAGCGCCGAAAAGATTAGGCCCTCGATAAGTCGATTTCCGAGTTAGTCATTAGTAAGGACATAGAGACTAACGTGCTGTTAAAAAACTCTTAGGCCGTGGCAAAGACTTATACCTCGACATAGGCCACAACTTATAAAAGAACTGTCGGTGCAGTACCGGTTCATGTACTATGCCGCAAGTGTGAATATATTCAAAATACGTGTATAGCGATAAAGTAATAAAGTGTAGTTCAAAATCTGTGTTTATTCTAAGAGAGTGCGAGGAGAGCTAGACTATATACTACGAAACCCCACCGAATCTCTACTGAAACTAGTCCGGCTAAGCTCTAACCCCTGACTTTAACTTGTACCCCCCTTTTTAGACTGAAGTATACTTATATAGGGACTTATAGACTAATATAAGCAAAACTTCTTTTAGAAAAACTATTTCTAATACACGTAAAAGTAAACGACGAGTAATATATAAGAAATAACAAATAAAATGACAGAGTATTTAATAGCGTTTAATCCCGGCCTAATAGTGTCCCGAAAGTGCCCTAAAAGGGGTCCGAATATAACAAGGCGTAATAGTGAGGTTAAGCGAGAACCAGTAATAATAAGAACCCCTAGTATTGTGTAACGTGATAAATATATATATGTCGCTCTCTCTTAAAGGTTTAGAGTCTCTTTTAGCTAATATATATATAACTACTGTACGTATACTACTTTCTGATCTCCCTAATTCGCCTAATATAGCTTAAAAACTAACATTTCTAAGAAGACTATATTAAATTAAATAGACAAGTCAAAAGTAAGTATACTCTTTAGAGATAGGTCGGTGGGGAAACAGTATATTAACTAAAAACAGTGCTTGTACTAATTCCCATAGGAGCCCTCGACGTCGCCTACTAAAAATATTACATTTAGTACGTCCGCCTCCTCACAAAGACTCTGTCCCACGACTACGTCTTTAATAATTTTAAGAGTAAGAAGTGCGTATATTACGTAGAGAAGAAGTCTCGCTGTAACTTAATAAGTATTCCTATTTTCTTTTTCCTTTAAATTATATCCGAATCACCGTCGAAACTTCTCTAAATATATAATTACTGATATATAATAGATCCCTTAGTTTGTAACTAAGGAGTATGTTTAGTTAGTTACTACCCTTAAGGCAAAAGATAAAGAAGCTATTGTTACTGCCGCTAAATTAATTAATTTAGTACTATTAGTCGCAGCCGCTAATATATTAAAGAACATTAAGGAGGTGTCGTTGGCGTTACTAGAGGAGACTCGCGCCTTGCGCCGGGAAATCGCTAGCTTAGCTAGCTTACAAGTGGTAAGTTAACCCCTTATTCCTTTTTAATATTAAAGCTTTAAGTATTAATAACACTATAATATAAGAGACGGTATTAATCTTAGATCGGCTCCTTATTACCGTCTCTACTACCGCCACTAAGCGTAGTAAGAAGGAGAATAGTAGTAAGGATGCCCCTCCTACTAAGCGTCCCCACCGAAGTCACTATAGTAGCGCGGAGGAAAAGGCTCTTTTAAATATATATTCGTAGGGTATTTGGCCCTGTTTCGGATTAACTTCGTAGTAAGTTTTTCGTGGCAATACTTTCTTTATATTATTGTACGGGAGTAGCCTCCTGTAATAAAACCGGTAGTTTATCCCTATTAAAGTGTCGTCGTAAGGCCGCCCGTTAGTACTTTAAATTAGAGGGTATTTAGAACTAAATTAAGTGTATTTCTGACTTCGTAAATTAATTAAATATAAAAATAATCGCAAGTAATAAATCAATAAAAATGAGAGTTATAAGGAAATATATAAACAATAAAAAAATCAACGAGTGTAAGAAACCCCTCTGTTACTAGTCCGAATCGACTCCAGTTGACTGTTAAACTTAACCCTCTATTTTAATAGTAAGGATATTAGTGTTAATAAAATCCCGAAGAGCCTTATTTAGAGTGCTCTTCGTTATAGCGTTAGTAAAATTATTGGCGCCATTGATCCATCGAACCTCCGTTAGCTCTCTACGCTTATATAATTAACGAATAGCTATAATATTAATTATTAGGCGCTTCTCTTTTGTCGTCCCGAGCTTAATAATATACTTATAAAAGGATAAAGAATTTGTGTAAACAATAGTTAGAAGACGTGGGATACTAAGCTTATTAGTTACTATATTAATAATCGTACTAAGGGAGATTAATATATTAATACTAGCTATTATAGTATATAACTCTGATGCGAGTACTACACGAGTTACTCTCTTATATTTTGTTAAGTTAATATATACGATATTACTAGTCAAGGTAAACTACGTATCCCCCACTGTTTTAGTACTAATTACTAATACGAAACTTATTTATAAACTTAAGTCTTTATTATTAATAAAAGAACTGTCTATAAAAACGTAAATCTTCGTAAATCGTAAGTTAACTAGTACGTATTAGAGTCCTCTCTTTAGGTTATTTATTTACTATTTAAGGCGTAAGTTTAAGGCCTTAACGTCGTCTTTCGTTAGATCTTAGTATTACGTTACGACTAAGAAATCAAATGTTACTTCTGGCTAATAAATAATAACAAGATAGGCCGCACGAGCTCGTTACTTTTTATAAGCCTTCTTATAGTCCTCCTTTCTTACGTTAACTAGCTCTAGTCGTGCTCCTTAACCCTTTTAAGATATATAAAAGCTGTCCCTGTTTATAAAGATAGTATACTTATTAAACGTAATAGTTTTAGTAAGAAGTAATACCCGTATCAGTTTTATTAAAAAACCGGCCTTAGTAATCTCATTTTACTCTTTTGCTAAGAAGTTCTTATCTCTTAGAATTAAGGTGTCGTCTGTTTACATTCTTACGACTCTAAAGTCACGGCTTTCTTTAGTACTAATTAGTAAGTATAAGTCGTATATTAATATCTCTATTTATAAGTTCTTTATATAATGTTTATAATATATATTAAATTAATAGTTTCTAGACTCAAGTATGCCGTATAATAATAGTACTATTATAAATACTATGCCAGGAGGGAAATCCCCTGCGATCTCCTTTAATAGCTATATAAAAATGTCCCTAAAAAGCTTCGTCTCCGCTTAAACGTAAGCTTAAGTAATGTCTTTAATAGCCAGGTGCGATTCGGACTGGTTTTAGAGGCGATTAAGGTGCTTAATAGTAGCGGCTAAGAAAATAAGTAACCGCTGGCTAGACCGTTAAATTATTAGAGACTAAGTTAATATTTCTCTCTTCCCTTTATTGTTAAAGTATTAAACTACTAGTCTCGACTTCTCGTATAAGGCTAAAGTTTCCTTGCCTTTAACTTCGTCTACTATTCTTAACTTAAAGATATAATAGCCTCTTACTCTAAGGTCGTCCTTATAAATAAGTATAAAAACACCCCTTTTAATAAGTACTTTATATTCTGTCTTTTAAGACTACTAAAATAATAGTCTAAGTGCTATAATCTTCCCTTTAACGCGAAGTTTAATAGATAATTCCCGGTCCCTTGTCTCTTTCTTAATTAAAAAAACTTTAATATCGTAATCGTTATTAATAGTTAGTAAATTTAAAAAGTGTTTCGTAAATAAAATTTAAATAGTAATTCGGGGTAAATTTAGTACTATTTTAGTAGTGTTTTTAATTAAGGATCTTAGATATTACTTATAAATATCCTCTAGTAAGTTTTCTTTTTGTCGTTTAACGCTAAAGGTGTCTATCTTAAAGGGACGAATTATAGTCGATTATAACGTACGTATTCTCTTATTTCTTATATTAATCTTATATAATTCTCCCTTAATACTTAAGAAATCGTAAAGTCTTGTTTATCTTTTACCTTTTTAATATACTAGAACTTAATTATTAAGGTAAAGACCGTAAATATAAGTAGTTCCGGGGCCGTTTTATATAGCTAATATATTATTAACTTTACGCGTAATATAGATTTTCTATACCTCCTTTATAGCTTTCTTAATCGTAGCCGCACGTTACTCGACTAACGGATTTAAGAGGTCTAACTCCGTCATTTTAAGGTATACGCCGAAAACAAGTAGTATAAAAATAAGCTTATTAAGTCTAATTATATCATTTACTACTTTTACTATTATTTGTAATTAGTCTTCGTCGCTTAACTCAGGGTGCTCTTTTATAACGATTTCATAGGCACGGCGTAATAGGCGGTAGTATCGCTTAACTTTGCTAATTAAATAGTATACCTTAATAAGTATTAGTTTAAGGGTATTACCTATAAATTTAAGTGTACTCTGAAACTCCTTAGAATTAAAATTAGTATTATAGTTATACACGACGAAATCTAAAGGTCTAAAGTATATATTAATTTATACTAACTTAAATACGTTAAAGGTGGCCCAAGCCGTAGCCGAACTAAGGGCCTTTTAAAGTAGTTTCGCCGTATTAAAACCTATTACCTCATCTACTAT
Organism: Leptodontidium sp. 2 PMI_412; assembly: GCA_021432625.1. Lineage (NCBI taxonomy): Eukaryota > Fungi > Ascomycota > Leotiomycetes > Helotiales > Leptodontidiaceae > Leptodontidium > Leptodontidium sp. 2 PMI_412. The sequence continues at coordinate 33,578 of MU270615.1, read as the reverse complement.
ATAGAGGGTATATTGTTCTTTAAACATTACTATATTAACGTAAATTATATAATTAAAGTCGACGTCGTTTTACAATTTAAAGCGGAACTTATGCGGAGTATCTACGTGTTTCTAGCAGTACTCACACATTTCCTTAACCCTTAATATAACGTCCGAATTATACTTATGGCTAGCTTGATCTAGTAAGTGCTAAAGACGTCGTACCGAAGGGTACCCGAAACGCCTATAAAGCCGACGTATTTCTAGCTTAGTCAGGTAATATATATTTATTGTTCTAGTCGAAGTATCCAGTAATTAATAATATTAATCTAAAAGTAGCTATAGATGCCTATACTTCCGTATAATTAAGTGCTTCTTATTACCCTAAATCAAGACATTACGCAGGTTATTATATTACGTATTAAGCGCATTCAACTATTATAGGCAAACTAGAAACGGGATATTTACGTCCACGATTTAGAAGTCTATCTCTCTAGCTAGAGTGTTAATTGTGATAACTCCTAGAGACAGTCGCGAATCGGTACTAAATGTGATCCGGCTTTAGCCCGCCTAATTAGTATTAAACTTAACATCTTAAATTTACTATAATACTCGTAATTAATTAATTCCTCCCGTGTTTTTATTAAATGCCCCTATATTAATTAATAGACTTTAAAAGAATTTGTTTATTTATTATGTTATATAGGCCTCACTTAGAGCGAGTCTCTTGATTTTGCTTTTTAAGATATAAGTAGCCTTCCTCTCCTTAAGTTGCCCTATGACTTCTCATGCGTTATATTATACCTTACTTATTATAAATATAGTCGTAAAGTTTACGGTATTATCGCTATCGTCGTCGTCGAAACTCTCTAAAGAATCGTTAATATCTATTAAAGTGTCTAAATCCGCATCTTAGTGACTTCTTAAATAGTGTCCGGATATAGTCTAGTTCTAGTCTAAATTAAGGTTAATTCCCTTAATATAAGCTAAGTAACTCTTAAAGGTCTTATCCGTGGTTTTTACTTTTTCGGCCTTACGCGCTACGAAGTATCTTACCTTAGACGTTACTTACTCTTCGTTTAAGTGGCGACTACTATAATAATCTATCTTCTTGTAGATAATATAGCCTGTGTAGTCTAATATAAGCTAGAATTTGTTTCCGCGTTTGTTTCCACTTAAGAATTTTATCTTATAGTTAAAGTAATAAGCCGCCTTATTTACGATATAAGATTAGTAACAATTCATATAAGATCTAGAGTACTTGCTTACCCTCGATCCCGAGTCATAAATTACTTTAACGCTAACGGCGGAGCGAAGACTATTTATTAACGTAAGGAAAGTAAGGGGTGCCTAAAATAAAGCCGTCTTAAAGAGGGGGTTCCCTGTTACTCCTTGCACGAGTTTATTACAAAGCGTCTTATCGTTTCGTATATTATCGTCCTTTAGGCTAAACTAAATACTTTATAATTCTTTAGCGAAGTTCTTTAATTAAGCTAATATTAACTTTCCCTTTTAATAAGGTTCCTCTTGAAATAACGAGAAAGTCAAACTAAACCACCGGCTAAGGAACTTATTAGCTCTCTTTTTCGTCTTAAAGTGTTCGCGAGTCGTCTTAACAAGCTTATTAAATAAGTACCCCTTATTCTAAAGGTACTAGTAATAGTACGAACTAGCCCTGTCTCGTAGTATTAACAAAAAGGCTCGGTTCTAGACTTTAGTCTCAATTAATACTCTTTAACACAAGTCGGCGAAGATATAGAGCTTCTTATTTAAGTAGTCCTTATCTCTGTTATATTAGAGCTCCTTAGTATACATCTTAGTAAGGTTTACTAACGATTTTGCCTAGTCTAAGGTTAATAGATTTATAATATATTATAATAGCCGAATCGGCTCTATATATAATCTAATAGTCCTAGGAACCTCAAATAGTAGTAATAACCTGTCCCGTAAGTGTATTACTAGCGTTAGTGTGGGATTTAGTAATACGTAGTTATTTAATCTTTATAGTAGAGATTACTTAAGAGATCCCTCTTAAGAGTAAATAAGAACTTCTTTTTTAAGACTATAAGTAAGGGGATTATACTATATAAATCCTCGACCTTATCTCCTTTAGTAAAGAAGATCTTAAGTAATCTTAATAATTAAATCGTCTTCGTAAGCTTCACTCTTAACCCTTTTAAAGAAGTGTCTTTCTTTATAGAATAAATAACTATCTTTAGTTAGTATTATAGAGACATTAGGGGTTAATTTTATTAAAGTATTATTAAGATTAACAGTAATAGGCGAGAGACTAATTCCCGGATGTGATTTAGTATTAATTCGGGGTAGTTCCGAATTTACATCTCTATTTAGTCCTCTAACTATAAATTTTCCTTAGCTTACATTGTTTTTACTAGAGCATTTACTGTTCTCGTTCCCTTAGTACGTCGTACGAATACGCTAAAGGCTCGTAAGTCGTTCCTAAGACACGTACGTTCCGCTGTCTTAATTAACTTAAACTCATTTACTGTCTAACCTTTAAAGTACTCTTAAAAGTCTTAGAAAAGGAACTCTCCCTTAAAGTATCTATTATAAAAGTCCTTCTTAAACTTCCGTGAATATATTATTACGTCTACTAAGAAATCTAAATTAAGATTTATTTTCTCCTTAAGTGTAACTATAATATTAATAATTTCTAAAGTTAATTCTAGCTTTAAGGTATAATTTAAAGTATCTGCTATTATATTAAATACGATTCGTAAGTAATCTAATAAGTTCCCGGATAAGATTCTCGAGGATCTAAAGTTCTAGATTTAAGGATATTAACTTAATAATCTTCGTAAAGTAATTGTCATATTATAATAACTCTTTTCTGACGTATAATAGTCTTAGTCGAATCTCAAGAGAGAAGTTGCCTTTCCTCTACGATTTAAAAAAGGTAAAATGCCTTTTAAGGAAAATATAATTAAGTACTCCTTAAGTTAAAGCTCAGAATTCGCTTTATAACTTAAGACCTTTTTTATTTATAGTAAGGTTAATAATACAAGCTTGCCACTAATTAGTGTTAATATAGTACTAGTTTATGTACTACGTTATAAGTGTAAATATATTCAAAATACGTATATAACGACAAAGTAATAAAGTATAGTTTAAAATTTGTGTTTATTTTAAGAGAGTATAAGAAGAATTAGACTATATATTACGAAACCCCACTAAATCTCTACCGAAACTAGTCCGGCTAAGCTCTGACTCCTGACTTTAACCCGCACCCCCTTTTTTAGACCGAAGTATGCTCATGTAGGGACCTGTGGACTAACAAGAACTTAGTATTTAATTTCCGTGCTCTTATTAAAGAACGACAATTCTTAATTAATATTAAACTAAGAAAAAATAAATTCTTTATTAAAATACTTACACACATTAATAACAAAGCAAATATTTTCGAAGCTATTAAAACCTCTCTCGTATACTAACTCGTTAAGTAATTTAATATTTCTTTTATATCCCTCCCTTAATTAATCACCTTAACTGACTATAATAGTAAGAAAGGCAAGCTAATTAATACGGTAGTCTTACTTACCTTAACAATTAACCACCGGCGAATTAACTTCCCCTTTCTAGTAACTAACCTAAGAAACACTAATGTCTTAATTAGTCGGAAGTTCCTCGAGTATTACGACTTAAAGTAATTATATACGAAGAACCGTAATCGGTTAAAATAGCTATTAAATATACCCGTCTAGTCGTACTTTAACTAACGAGTCTTTATTAATATTAACTATTCTAATAAGTTAATCGTTAAGTCTCACTAGTTTAATACGGAATAACGAAATACTCTCATAAATATAAATAATTACCGCCGGAAGTAAGCTAAAATTACGGCACTCGACGATTCCCTTAAGTTAAGGATCTCTGTACGACCTACCGCTAGCGTCTCGCCGACTCGACCCTTGAGCTTTACTAGAGAGGTTAAAGAGCGCCTTTAGGTTATAAAATATTAATTAAACCCTTTAATATCCCGTAATCTAAGATTACTATTTAAGGATAAGAGTACCTATAGAGCCCCTCTAGTGAATTACTAGTTAAAGGCATTTACTACGAAGATTTTCCTTATATCGGCAGCGGCGATATTTACGATATACCTTCGACCTAAGAGAGCTAAGAAAAATAAAGTAAAAACCTTCGTGGCATTAGTATATAAGATTAACTAAAAGCTAACTTATTACTAGTAAGAGGCCTTAAATTAATTAAGTATTAAGCTCACATTAATAAATAAAGACTTGTCCCTAAAAGAGGTGTCGTGCAGAGATCACGTGCTCGCTTAGGGATAAAGGTTATATACCGTAATCTGCAGTTTGACAACTGCAGGCCTGTTTTTGTACCACAAGAGGCCTTAAAGGTTAAATATACGTAAAATAACGAACTAATAAAGAAAAAGCTCTTAATAAAGTATTAAGAGTATACTCCTCTCTTCTTCCGACGAGCCTCCGACGAGTTATTAGCGCATCGCCAAGTCGTAAACTATTAGATTGAGCTTACTAAGAAGAACAATTTATCCTTTAAACCTCTTTAGCGCATAACTAAGGAATAGTTGTTTAAGACTAAGTAGTATATTATTAATAACTTATATAAAGGTTTTATTAAGCCCTTTAGTATATTATATGTGGCCCCTATTCTCTTCGCTAAGAAAGCCGATAATAGTCTCTAGTTATACGTTAACTATAAGAAGCTAAATGCCTTATTAAAGAAGGACCCGTACTTAATCCCTTTAATTAATAAGATAATAGCGCGTATTTATAAGGCAAAGGTTTTCACGAAGCTTAATATTTAGTAAGCTTTTTACTGCATTTATATATCCCCTGAAAGTAAAGATTATACGACCTTTTACACTTAATATAGTATATATAAATATAAGGTCCTTCCCTTTAGCTTAATAAATAGTCCGGCGACTTTTTAGCGGTTTATTAATAATATCTTAATAAAAGTACTTAGACGACTTTTACGCGGCTTATATAGACAATATCCTTATATATTCGTTAACCCTTAAGAAGTATAAGGTCTATATTAAGAAGGTAATAGTAATACTACAAGTATATAAACTTTAAGCCGACATTAAGAAGTCCGAGTTTAGCGTGTAAAAGATAAGGTTCTTAAGATTTATTATTAAAGTTAATAGTATAAAAGTGGACTTAAAGAAGATCAATGTAATTAAAAACTAGCGATACACTAATAATATTAGAAGTATATAAAGCTATCTTAGTTTTTATAACTTCTACCGCCGGTTTATTTAAGACTATAATCGCATTACACGACCTCTTACGATACTTACTAAGAAGAACGTCCCTTTTATTTTTAATAACGCGTGTAAGGACGCTTAAAAAACTCTTTAAGAAGCCCTTTAGTCTACGCCTGTTCTTTACTACTACGACCTTATTAAGTAGACGCGACTAGAGACTAACTCTTTTAATAAAGTTATTATTAAGATTTTATCTTAACTTTAAGAGAACGACACCTTTTACCTCGTAAGATACTTTTTTAAGATTATAATAAACCCCGAGCTTAACTACCCGATTTACGACAAAGAAATATTAGCGATTTTCCGATTATTTAAGTAATATTACTTAAAGCTCTTAAGTGCCTAAAAGAACGTCCTCGTTTATATAAACTACCGAGCCCTAAAGTACTTTATAACTACTAAGGACCTTACGGCTAAGTAGGCTTAATAAGCTAAGTTCTTTGCGAATTTCTATTTTATAATTATATATTATACTAGAACTACTAATACGCTAGTAAATACCTTATCCCGACGGGATTAGGACCTTACGGCCACAAAGGCACGTAAGTAAGCTATCTATAGCTAGCAATTAATTCTAACTAGTAAGATTAACCCACGAGTCACTAGTAACCTTTAACTCTCCGCCGTCGATCTTATAAACACTTACATCAAAGTCGTAAAGACTATATATACCCTTAACACTTATAGAGGCCATAATCCCGGATTACAATACTAAGCCACGTGACGAACTAAAGCCAAACCCTGAGCCTAATATAAGAGTACTAGTCGACCCGGAGACCCTTACTGCGAAGAAGCTTAATCTTAACTTTATAATAGCTTATAATATCGCGAAATACAATGTTATTAACTAAGTGCTCGCGGCTAATAAGACATCGCCTTTACTAGAGCTTATCTAATAAAAAGCTAGGGAATAATTACTAAATTACGAGCTAGCAAACGATAAGCTACTTTTCTAAAGACGCCTAGAAGTGCCCTTAAAACCGCCGGAGCTTCGCACGATACTTATTCGCCACTTGTATTCTTAACCTTTAGTAACACACGCGGGGATCGGAAAGATGAAGCCTTACTTAGTCGCAAATACTATTAAAATGGCCTTACTACGAACGTAACTCGTTATATCGCGAATTATAGTTACTTGAAATAAAAGTCTAAAAGAGATTAGACTCTTAATTTCCTATACCCCCTACTAATCCCTACTCGACCGTATTAACACCTTATAATAGATTTTACGAAGCTATTATTAGACAAGCACGGCTACAACTTCGTTATAGTTATTGTAAACCGCTTGTCTAAGAAGCCGGTCTTAATACCTTATAACGATATAATTGCCGCTAAAGGTATAGCTATTCTCTTTCTCGTCTATTAGACCTAACACTTTAGTATGCTAGATTTTATCGTCTTAGATCGAGGGCCTTAATTCGTCTCCTCCTTTTAAAAGGAGTATTGTCGTATTCTCGTGTAAATAAGTGATACTTGGTGTGAATGATGATTCTATTGTACGGGGGATTTCTAGGTCTATATAACTACTCTAGCTAATCACGTGTATATTCGCTTATACAACCTAATTAGGTATTGGCTTGCGAATTGCCGGAAACTAAAGCTTCCGAGGTTTAAAACACGGAAGCCAAGGCTTCCGACAGCCACTGTTTTAGCCCTAAATAACCTCTTACCGGAAGCCAAAGCTTCCGAGGCTTCAATACACGGAAGCCGGAGGTTTATGCGAGTTACTAGGTAGTTGAGCTGTATACTAAGCTGTATGCTTAATATAATCTTATATCTCGGAACTAAGGTAAATCTTACAACGGCTTATAACTTAAACGTTAACGGCTAAACGGAAGTAACGAACTAATACATTAAGCAGCGGCTTCGCCCCTTTTGTTATTACTACTAAGACAATTAAAGTAACCCCTAATTAATTATGAATATTACTTAACTAACGTTACTACACGAGTCCTTAGGCCGTTTGTCTCCTTTTTAGTTACTTAATAGCGTTAAGCCAAAGACTTCTTAATATTTAATTAACTTAAACCCTCTGGCTACGGCAATAAAGAAACTTAATCGCGAAGAGGCTTTATAAGTAGTATTACGAATAAAGGAAGTTATAGAAGTCGCTTAATCGTTCCTAAAAGATTAGGAAGAAAAAATAAAACGACTAACGAACTATAAGCGGCGCGCCGTCAATTAAGACATTAGTAACTTAATTATAGTCAATACGCGGAATTAAAACATCGACCGGCCCTTAAAGAAATTATTTAATAAGTAATATAGCCTTATTAAGGTAATCGCTAAAAAAGAAGAGAGTTAAAGAGTTAAGCTCTTAGAGGATTAGTAAATTTATCCCGTCTTTTACTTGCACTCGCTTCGTAAGTACGTCGACAACCCCCTGCCTAGACAAGCTAAAGTTACGCTAGTACCTATTTAGCTTTTACTTAAGTAGGATAAGTAGGAAATCGAAGGTATCCTAGGCTCTAAGATTATGCGAAATAAGTTATTTTACCGTATTAAGTGACTAGGCGCTAACGAAGACTTAAAGTAGTACTTATACTCGGATATTATAATAGCTTTATATATAATTAAACAGTTCTACCTAGAGTATCTTAATGCCAAAGTCTTACTAAGAGCTTTCCTAAAATAGCTAGAGGCTTATAACGCCGGTATCGACGATTACAACGACCTAAAGAATGATTCGATTATAGCTATGTTGGATTTGACTTCGGTAACTCGTGCCGATTCTACGCTGGAGAATAGCCGAAGTAATCTCCACTACTTACGCGGCTCAGAAATTACTCTCGTATTCGATTATGTAATCGAATCTTCTAGAGAAGCCGATTACGTAGTTATCGAAGCTTCTAGAGAAGCTATTATTGTGTATATAACTACTGAAGAGCCCTTATAGCTCTTCTCTTAAGCAAGTAAGTAAGCAATCTACTTTGTCTCTAATCACGTGTTCACCTACTGCGCTTCCTCTCTTCTGATTGGCCCACCTATTCTCACATGATTCGTCGACTTGACTAATAAAAGTAGTAGGCGTAGAGGTAGAGGTAAGCTTCGTAGGGCGTAAGGGTAGGGGAATTGTGGAGAGGATTCTAGTGTTTGTTGACGAAGCCGCTTTATAATTGGTCGAATAGGCGATTCCGGAGGTGATTTAGCGAGGGTAGCACCTCTGCTACGTTTCGAAGGAGCCATAATAGCTATTGTAGTAGTAGTAGGTGGTGTAGTGATGTGGTGGTAATAATATCAAGGTAGAACTGACGTTAAAGTTAAAAGATATTTCAGCTCGCTTAAATTTTAAACCTCACAACTTCAATGATAATTAATTATCAAACCTCCACTTTTTAAAAAACTTTCTAATCTATCTTATGCGTCTAACTGCTAGCGTTCTAATGGACCCACTTTTGTCCAAATCGGGCCTAGGGGTAAATACTTATATCGTTGCTAAGGCCAAGGGGGCCAAAATATTTTTAAAAAAAAAGATTTTCGTAATATATTTAACTATAACTTTTTAATTACTTAGTAAAATAAAATAAAAAGTGAAGAAGCTAAATAGCTTTATATTATAAAGCGCAACTTTTTATTAAAAAATATCCCCACTTTTTTAAAGTCTCAAAATTTACCATGTTTGAAGCGGTCTGACTGTAGCTTCGTAGGGTTTCGTGCAAAGAGGACAAGGCATTTCGCTATAGCATAGTCTTCTACATCGGGTATTGCAAACTTTATGTATCTTCTTAACAATTATATTATTAATCTTGGTATTGTAATTTGTGTAAGTATATATGTAGTTGTGTTCACAAGCTAGTAGTGCTTTATCCCTTCCACCCTCAAAGCAAAGGTTTTGTCGGTGCACGCTGAAGTGGAGTACTAAGATAATTAGAGCTACTAAAGTGAATGCGATCTATAAAAATAAATGAGGCTCCACCGGCGAAATGACGCAAGATTTGCTGCCTAAAGCTTTGGAAATTAAAGCAACTCGCATTAATATAAATTTCTAGCTATAATTATGGAAAATAATGAAAAATGAAGATATAAAGACTAAAATTAGTGTAAATAGTTCGGCTTGAAACACTATTAATATAAAGGCAAAGAATACTCTTTATAACTTCACTGTGTTACTCGAATATTCTTTATCGAACCTTTAGAAACCTTGTATCGACAGTAGTAACACTTCGCTAGGGGGTTATAGCTTTATATGACGTAATGGCGAACCAAATATCGAGTAGTATTTAGTGTAATAAGCTTATTATTTTAGTAGACTCGAACAAGGCTGTTACGACGGGTTTTTGAAGCCTTTATACTAATCAAATCTTCTACTAAAAGCTCCTTAAATATGCAGTGCGAACGCTGCCCTTTATATTGTCAGCTAACTACCCTCGATTCTAGCTCTTATCTCTATAGTAAAAAGGCGTTAATTATGGCGGAATCGAGGAGCTAAAAGAAGTAAGGTAATTAATTGCGCTGTGTAGCCTACTTTGTATTGAACTTAGCTCTTAACTGATTTGCGCGGTTTACACTATTTATAATATAATTATAGTCGTCGATTAGAATAATAACTAATAAAGCTAGCCTACTAATAAAGAATCGCTAAAGCTCCTTTGCTATAAGAAACTCGACTTGATCTTTAGGCGCAAGTATATAGAAAGCCTCGCGAGTAGTAGCTATTATAATTGCAGTATTTTTAGGACGGCGTCGATTTCGCATTATATAGCCTAAACTATCGTGAATCGTACTTATAAGTCGTATAATAGCTTAATCTTACTAAATAATTAAGAAGACCGACTCTTTACCTTTATACTATAGTACTTACGTCCTAATCTTTCCCTAGTCTAGTATTTTGCCATTATTCGTCTTTAAAATCTCGTCCTAGAATAAATCTATTATTATATTACGTCGTATAGTCCCTATAGTACTGATTTCGTAGCTACGAAGAGTCGAGAAGAGCTCGTAACTCGTAAAGAGGTTGTTTATAAAGATAATATATTTATGTCGTTAGTAAGGGAGGTTAAGTACGAGAGTTAAGACGTTATAGGTAGTTAAAGTGAGATTAGGGTAAGCTTCCTGAGTTGCTTAAATATCTTGAGTACTTAAGGTTTAATAAGTTAGTAAGAATACGACTAATAAGAACGTTACAAATTTAACAGAATTAATGAGATAAGAGAGATAACGCGAGAGCTAAGTTACTTTTAGATTAGCTTCCCCCTCACTTCTCTTTACTCTCATAGTTCTCTCCTTCTATAAACTCTACAACTCTACTAAAAGACGGAAATCGATGTAACAAATGGAATTAGCAACTTTCTATACGATCCCGAATAGTATAGCTAGTTGTATATGTACCCCTTATAATAAAGCGCTTAGCTTTTGAACCTATTAGGCTTAGGCTTACCTAGAACCTTAGTAACGTGCTGACTTCGCCCTCGATACCCGATTATTATCTCGTCGTACGATATATAAGACTTAAGGGTAACAATAGCTTGGAATTGGGCTTATAAATGTGTATTTAAGGGGCTTAATTTGTAGTACTAATCTACAGGGATAAGATCCTAATTATCGTTGATATTTGAGATCTTAAAGAACTTCTTGATATCCTCATAATACTTGTATTTTATATAATAGATTAGAGACAAAGGAGTCGGTGTTTCCTAGTAGGATTTGGGTTTACTATTGCCTTAGTATTTAATAAAGATGAGGAGAGCTATATATACCTTTATTTCCTACGTACTAACTGGCTTAAAAGCATAACGTTTAGTATTTGGATTCTCGGTCTTTTAATAAATAGCGTATTTGTTCGTGTTTTCTACGAAGCTCTTAAACTATTCCTTACTAAAAAACATACGGAAAAAGCTAGCTGGATTATCGATTATAACCTCGTCTGGCAGATGAGCTACTAGTGGGCGCTCTAGCACATTTATAAGTTTAAACCTATCCTTAACTTCGGCGCTTTCGACAATGGTTTAATAAGCTTTTCGTAGGTGCTTCTTTTGCCGATTAGTCTTAGTACTAAAGGTCGCTATTTGTTTAGTAATATCGTTATTAAATAAACCTTGGTTTCGGTAGAAATCCTCGTCGAATATATATAGAGATAATACTAAAGGGGCTAAAGGACCGCGATATGAAGTGCTAACTCTTAGAGGACTAGACGAAATATTACGACGACGACGACGACGTAGTAGAGAAGAAGGTGTTTTTGGAGGGGTTGTTGAGCGCCTACGACGACGAGGACGTATATGCGTGACTATAGGTGTAGAGCTATTATATCGAGTGCGATTTAGAGGGGTAGGAGAGCTAGGGGTATAACCGTCAAAGAGAGAGGTTGGAGGGCAGGTTAATAGCTTAAATAAAGCTCTGGAGGACATTTTAAAGGTAAGAGTAAGGTTGACAGTTCACAATGTAAAGGTACGGGAATTTGGCCCTTTTAATACTATAGAATCGTACCCCCTCAAGTCCTAAATCACTTAGTCGCGTTAACGCGTCTTTAGAGGTAAGTACGCAAGAGGTTAAGAAGCTCCAGTTTTTATATTAACTAAGGCTCGCTAGCGATATTATACTCTACTACCACTATATTCGACTCCACTCCACCGAGAAACCGAAAAACCTTTGCTTTGAGGGTGGAAGGGATAAGTTGCTGAACAGGGACAGCGTGAGCAAAATTAATCAAGCTAATCGATTAATAATCAGATTAATTGATTTGATTAGATTAGAATTAGATTAATTAATCTAGATTAATCTAGATTAATTTGATTAATAACTGACTTATAATAATATTAAATATATATATTTGTAATACTACTAAGAAATAATGAACTAAATAATTAAGTAATTAAACAAGTAACTTATAAATCAACTAATAAACTAATTAACAAACCTATTCAATAAAAAATAAGTTATTATTTTCTATATCTCTAATATCTTCTCTTATATCGTCTTCTTCTTCTTTCTCTTCAATAACTCCCCAACTTTTTAAGTAAAATAATCTTTTTAAACGTATCTTTTGCTAATCGGTTTCTTGGCTTATTAATAATAAGAGCCCCTTGACTAAAAAACCTTTCACTAAGTGCTGAAGTAGCCGGAATTTGTAAATAGTTTTTAGCTATTAAAGATAATACGGGGTATTTATCTTTATTTTGAAGCTAAAAAGTAAAAGATCGAGTTTATTATAATATTAGTATATATAATATATAAAAAGTTTATTATATACCGCTTTAATAGCTCTTGATTCTTAAATTTATTGATCTAATTTATCTAAGTCGTTATTTTCATCGTCTTGAATATAAATATTAGAATCGTCGTCGCTATTTTCGAGAGCTAAATTTTGAGCTTCTTTGATAGGAGAATTTGCTGGCGCGAAGTCGACTTTAAAGCTATTTAATTTATTAGTAATTTATTTAATTTTAAGTAACATAAATAAATAAACTTACATATTATAAACTTCTTTTAATCTATTATATATTTCAAAGGCTTGATTTCGAGATAAGCTAATAACTTCTAGGCCCTCTTGTTTAATACGAGGGTCTAATATTAGAACTAAATATAAGCTCTTATTATTTTCGATTATATTTCCTGTTTTAGTATAATATTTTTGGAGCTTAATAAGCCCTCTGTTAATAGCTTCGGTAATGTTAGGATCCTAAGATTAAATTAGTAAATAAATTAATATTTATTACTTATATTAATTTCTTCTTTTAATCCTTTTAATCGAGTACATAATTTATATACCTCAGATAATAAATAATAAATCGTTGGATATTTTTCGGCTTGAAGCTTATTAGTAGTCCATAAGCTTATATTGATTTTAATAGCTTGCCAAACGTGTAAAAAGTCCTTAAGTATATTAGTCGTAGAGGACGTTAGGAAATGTTTCCAAATTATATAACAAATACTTTTACTTGCTTATAAATCAATTATTTATTAATAATATATTCTACTTTTTGCTTCTAAGTAATTCTTAGATTTTAATTAACTTTATATTATGCTTATTAACATATATATGCTTTTTTTAATTAAGTAATAAGATTAATTTGTATTAAAAAATCATCGATTTCGCTTCAGGAAGCCTCGGTAAAGCTTAGTAACCTCTATTTTTAGTATACATTAATCTATTTTAGGTATAGTCTAACAGACTATACCGTTTTAAGATGCGGCTCTTATATTAATCAGATTAGATTAGATTAGAATTTGATTAATGAAATTTGACTTGATTAGATTTAGATTAATGGCCATTAATCTAATCTAATCTAATCATTTCTCACGCTGAACAGGGATAATCAATATCCTAAGGCAATTCGTAACAACGGACTCGGATTTTATGTTTGCAATGCCCCGTGACTTGTTCCATCTGGACCTGACAACAAATTGCCTCTAGTATCCGTGCTTTATAACATCTTATGTCGCGCACTAGCGCAGTTCTTTAGTCTGGTGCATACTTGCGTAAGCACTCCAGGTATATAAACCTAGTCTCTAGCTCCTCTCTTTAAGAGGACAACGCTTAATTTAATTAATCTTTGAATATACTTTCTAAAACCTTATTTAATCGTAGAATCTTTTAAACCCCTGAGTTAATACTCTTCTTTTATAAGACAGTTAAGAGCCACACTTGTCTCATTTAAGTTACACGGCGCATTCGCAGAAGAATTTTCAGTTAATAAGTTCTACGATTATTTAACTTTTACCTTTAATTTTATAATCACACATCGATTATTCGATATGTCTTCTATAAGTATTAACGAACCTACTAAGCTCTTATCGTTTAAGATCTTATATAATAAACTAGAAGATTAGCTAGTATAACTTATATACTTTACGCTTATAATAAATATACTTAGACTTTAGCTATACGTCGACCTTAATAAAAAAGATATTATGTCTCTATCCGAAATCTTTAATACTACTCCTTTAATTATTAAAGAGCTCGCGGAGGAAGCTAATACTAAAAACAATATAGACTACTAGCTCTTTATATATACTTACGGAGAATAGCTTAAGACTTAAGTAATAAATAATTAAGTAATAATTTTAAGAAACGCCAGGAGAGCTCTTAGATCCTCGAGCACTATAATAGGTAGTATAGTTATTGTCAGCTTAAGTTCTGAGGGCAAAGGCAATTAAACGTTACGCCTTTAACCCCTAGCGTAGGGGGTAACTCTAGAATATTTGAACTGCTCTTAGTATTATTAATAAGGCCTGACCCTATAACCCCTAAGTCACTTTAAGAGTAAGTAAAAGCTAAGGCTAAAGAGCACGTCCTTTAAAGTGTAATTTAGTAGTCCCGAGCTTCTAATTACCTTAAACTCTACGACTAAATCAAGAGGAGTATAACTAAGTAATTCTTTAGTATTATAGTAACTCGAGTAGTACAAGAAAAGCGTATAAATATTCAAGCGATCCTTTGCTCCCTTAAAGAGGTACTCTATTAAACAGAAATATTAATTTAAACTTAAATACGAAACGACTACTAAGAATCCCTTAAGACTAAAAAAAAAAAGCAACCCTCGTATATAGATTATATTTTACTAAGAGCTTATTTAGAAAGCTTAGTTATATAAGGTGACAGACGTAGAAGGAACAATCGATATAGTTAACTTCCTAGTTACGGCAAGGAACTTTAATTACTTATAAGTAAAGTATTAGAGTAAGAAAACTTAGGAGTATAAGACCCTCAGTCTTCTTCCTCCTTACACTATTAATTAATTAGTTCGTTTCTTTTACGCCAATAAATTAAGTCCTTAGTACTAAGCTCTTTTATTAGGCTATAGAACCCGAGGTTATAGACACTTCGCCACTCTTAATAAACGATTGTCTAACAATAAAGCGACGTCAGAAGGTAATAAGGACGTTCGTAAACCTTTAAAAGGGAAATCCCCTAAGAAGTTATACCCTTATTAGAATAATCGGACCTATAAATAAAGCCCTTTAAATTACACTCGACTTTAACTTGTTATTTATAAGAAGGTCTATATAAAAGACCTCGATAGAAATATCAGACTAAATCCTCTAATAAATGACGCTATAGTAAAGTAAATCTAATAGTACTTTACTAGTAGTAAATAAAAGGGACTACGAGACTAAATTAGATTAAACAAACTAATACTTTAAGTCACTAAGGACACTATTAAAAGCGCTAGTAATAAGGGCAAAAGTAAGTCTACGTTCCTTAAAAACATCTTAAATAAAGGGGTAAAGAGTAACACGTAAGCACAAGTAGTAATCCTTTTAAGCCTCGTAAAAGATTACTAACTTAGTGTCTATTTTATATAAGACTTAACTTACCCCTTATTGTCGAGTACTCTTCTTAATAATTATAATATAACTAATCTTATTAATAATCGTTCGCTCTTAAAGCTAAGATTATTTATTAAGTCTAAACTAAAGGACATTATAAAGTATAAAAGTTTCTAGCTTTTAATTATAAGACACGGAATTCGTGTTATAAAGGGGTCTCTTAAGAACTTAAATAAGGAGTTATTTAATTTAACCCTTTATAACGTTATTATTATAAAAGGATTTTATATTAATATTATCTCTAAAGATTGTCTTTATAATAGCGGGCTTTAGTATTATAAAATAAACTACACTTTACGCTAAAAGGAGAAAAACGATTTTATAAGGGACTACTTAATTATACGACAGTTAATTTATAAGTAAAACCTTATATTCTTTAAATTTAATAAGTTTTCTAACTATTCGTCGAACTCTTATAAGATCCTTTTTAGTATTATAAGTACTATAATATTTTTAACACTTAAACGAAGTATTAGTAAATTCTATAGACTATCGCGAGAGTATAAGAGACTAAGAATAAATATAAAAATGTGTTAGTATTTACGCTTTAAACACTTAGGGCTAAATGCCTTAAGAAAGCTAACAAGCTTAACTAAGAATGTTAAGATTATTAAAGTAGTAGGGAAAATCAAGTGTAAGTATTACACTTTAACTTACGTATCTCAAGTAATCTTTAGACGCCTAATTAAGAGACAATTACTTAGACTATTTTAAAGAGTTACTTAGGATTTCTTTAATTATTTAATTAAATTTAGGAATAACTCTTAGCTCCTTTTACTTAAAAATAAGTATAGTGGATTACTTATAGGTTATGCCCTCCAAAACAAGGAGTATAATATAGTCTTTGAATATATCGAGAGCTTTAAACGCTAGGTTTATAGGTAGTTCAGACTCTTAATATATAGATTAAAATATAATTAAGAAAAGGCAGTTATTACTATCCGCGGATTCACGAGATATAAGAACTAGGCTAAGAAGCTTAGAATTAAACTCGAGCTTTTACTTATTTTAACTTATAAGTTAAATAGCGGCGCCGAAAGGACTAGTTAAAAAGTAATTAATAAGGGAATTAAAATAAGGCTCTTAGTAAATCTCCCCGCGGAACTAGCTATTAAATACGCACTAAGAGGCATTTATTTATATAACAGGAGCCTTAGACACGTGAATAATTAGTAGTTACTATTAAAAACACTAGATTAGTAGTTTTATAACTACTTTTAATAGTATAATCTGGCGCTCGTTACGAAGCTTATTATAAATCTTAAATTAAATTAAAATAAGATTTACGTCTTTAAGTATAGAATATATTTATTAATAATAAAACAAGCGAAAGGGCAAGAGAAAAGAGCGTTTAAAGTAAATATACGTACGTATATTAAATACTTAGTAAGTTTTTATACTTTTAATATCTATTAAATTTAAGTGTCACGTCTCGACTAAATTATCGTTACGCGTAACGTACGCTTTAATAAAGACTTGTTTTATAAGTTAAGTCAAGAAGAAGTAATAATTATAGTTAAGGAAGTTTAATTAATTTGTGATCTTATCGAAGAAGATAAATTAGTTATAAATTAAGCTAAAATCCTAGAGAATATTATAAGCAATAGAACTATTAAGGAAGTAATATTTATAATTAAAAGCGCTCTAATATTACTTTCTAAGCCTATTAAGGGACTAACTATTATTCTAAAGAGTTAAAACTCAGGGGTAAAAGATATTAGAAAATCGAGTATTACAACGGGACTTTTGACTCCTAAAGCCACTCCTACATTAGACGATGCGCCGGTTAAAGTACCAGTAAAGGGCAAGGAGTAAAGGTCGAGTACGTACGACTTAAGGCTTACGCTAGGCATAAAATAAGACTCAAAGGGATCGCGTCTAAGTGAGAATATATAACTTACAGATTAGGCGTCGAACGTATTATAAAACTAAACTAAAAGTCTGTCTCGAGCTTTTAGACTCGAGATTTAAATACTGTCATTTACTCTAGAAGTAAGTTACTCGCGAGTAAAGTTACTACTACTAAAAGAAGCACTAGAGGAACTAACTAAAAACTCTAGTTAAGTAACTCAAGAAGTTATAAATAAAAGTCTAGAGTAATTAACTCCTTAAACGTAAACTCTTAGAACCTCGGATTTATTATTAAAAGTAGTAATATACTCTCGGACTAAAGCGTTAAGAGCTTAATTAAACGTACGAGAATAGACGAGAGTAATAATATACTCTTAAATAAAGGTTAAGGCCGCCACGACTTAATTTAAAGCCTTAAGTACTCGAGAAAAACTAATAAGAAACACGAGAAGAAAAGGGAGACTACGTAAAAGGAGTAAAGGCAGTAGAGTATTTATAACACTTACTATTATCTTTAAAAAAACGCGCTCTTAAAAGGGTAACCTTAATCTCGGGGGTAACTTAAACCTTAGAAGTATAAACTTTAATAAGTATATTTTAATTAAGTATAATAATCTTTAATCTGAAATTAACTAACTTCTTTATAAACTTATACTTAATTAATATATATCTCAAGAAAAGTAAGACGATTTTAGGGAATTAATTAAGACAGTGTATTTAGTAATCGTAATAGTAATATAAGTAAATCGCTTTCTATTAAAAGAGAAGCTCCCACTTCTTAAAATCAAGGTCCAAGATCTTCTACTAAAGCCAAAGAGATAAAGCGATCTTAAGAACTACTTAATAAAAAGGTGGTTTTTAAAAGACTATAAGTTAGAAATAAGGAATATAAATAAATATAGATACTAGTATTTATAGAAGTACGATTCGAGTACTATAGACACACTTGTCCCGCTTATATAAGTCTTTAAATATAAGTTAGATAAAGATAAATATATCTCAAAATATTACTCTCGAATAGTAATTCGGGGAGATCTCTAAAGTAAAGTAATAATTATATTAATATACACTAGTACACTCTTTATAAAGTCTTTTAGAATCATTATGACGCTCGTAGCCCATTTTAATCTAGAATTTAAGTGCTTTAACGTGATTAATACCTTTATTAATACCTTAAGAGACATAAACAACGAAACAGTATACTACTAATTTCCACCCGGTTTCTAATAACCTAGCCAAGTATTACAAGTTAATCGCGCACTCTATAGAATACGTGATTCCCCTTACCTCTAGTACAAGTATATAAGTAAGACTTTAACCGATTTAAGGCTCTCTACTTACTCAGAGGAGCCCTATATGTTCACAAATCTTAAACACAAAATCCTAGTCCTCTGTTACGTAAACGACATCTAAGTACTTTACTACCGAGATAATTAAAAGCTTAGACAAGATCTTATTAAGTGTCTAAATTAAGTATACGATATATATAATCTTAGAGACATTAAGTAATTCCTAGGGATTAAAGTATTACATAATTAAAAGCGTAAAACGATCTCCTTAGTCTACAACTAGTATCTTGAGAAGATCGCTCGTAAATTTAAGTAAGTAAATAGCAATTGTCTAACGACACTACTACTATAAATCGATCTTATTAAGTATATAAGACAAGCTTCTAAGAAATATATTAAAGTATACTAAGAGAGAGTAAGTTCTGTCTTATACGTAGTAATTATTACAAGACTAGATATTATATATGCAATTACCTTACTCTTATAATTCGTAATAAACCTTAGGCCTAAACACTTTATTATAATATATTAACTCATTTACTACTTATTTAGTACACGCTTCTTAGGTATTGTTTATAGTAGGTACTATAATAAAGCAATTATTATTACCTCCGACGCCTCTTTCGCTAATAATATAAAGACACGATAATTATTTTAAGGTTATGTGATTTTTTTATTTAGTAGGCTAATAATTTAGAAAGTATTAAGACAAGTAATAATTACTACTTTAATAATTAAAGTAGAACTACTTATATTAAAATATATAAGTAAAGAAACTATAGCTCTTTAGCGCTTCTTTAAAAATCTAGCTCTTAATCTAAGTAAGACGTGGGAGATTTTATATAATAATTAATAAACTATTAGGCTTGTTATAAATAATACTAAAAGGATCGCGATAAAGCTCCGCTATATTAATATCTATAACATATAACTGAAGTAAGAGTATACTCGCGAATCCTTTAAAATAACATATCTTCTAACTACTAATATACTTATTAATAGTCTTATAAAGAATTTGTCTCGCTAGAAATTCGAGCTCTTTAGAGCTCTCTTGAACTTTAGTAATCACAGATCTTAAGTTAAAGAGCTTTAAATATATTTATTAAAAGTATATAAAGAAATTTTATACTATTTTTATTTATAAAAACTTTTCTACTTAACAAATTAAGTATTTCTGTAGCTAGAATAACCGAAACTCTACGCAAAAACAAAAAGATCCCTGCAAACCTAGCCAAATCCCACTTAAACTTGAAGCTCTTTAGACTAAAGTATACTAGTTATATTTTTAAATATATCCGTTATACTCACAGACTTTCCGCGCTTTCTTGTAACTCTACTAACTCTAGTTCTAACCTTATTATCTAAGTTATCTTTCTTATTATACTTAAAAGGAGGACGGCGCGAAGAAGAGAGAACGATCTTATTAGTCTCCTCTTTAGAGCTTAAAGACTTGCTTAAATAATTAAGGAGGGTCTTAATAGTGACGTGATACTTCTTAATAAACTTAAAACAGTTAGCTTAATAATCACTAATAAGCTATTAAAAAAGAATTTATATACCTTTTAATCGTCGGCATTAATAGTATAGATTAACTTCTTGTTGTACTTTAAAAGATCGTTAGTAGTGGGAGAACATAAGTGGCCACTAGTACAATTAAAGCAGCAACTGCTAGCCGAAGTAGTGTTTATATAATAGTAGCCCTGATCTCCTTTATTATAAGTGGCAGCTTAGATATATAGTAAACAAAGATTAGTAAATTCGCGGCTTATAGTATTATTAGTATATACTTTAATACTTAATTAATAAAAGTAAGATTTAAATAAATAAAAGGAATATATATTACGAGTTCTTTTCACTAGCGAAGATCCCTTAGAACTCTTATAAGATTAGCGAGGAGAAGTAAAAACACTAACGCACTTACGAGGTTAAAGATTAAGAACTTTATTTAATACTCTCTTAAGAGTCTTTAAAGTACTAGAAGAAACTTAAATAGTTATCTTAAATAGCGTATAAGTAACGCGAATAAGAAGTAAAGATTTTAGTAAGGAGAGGCGAATAAAAGTACGACAAAAGTAGCAAGGGACAGGCAAGATATTATTATTAAAGTCAAATACGTTTATAAAATAAAGGGGATCGCTTAAGGAAATAATAAAACGAAAGGGTATAAAAGAAGTATTACCGGCAAGCTTATTCTTATTATTATTAATATTACTAAAGATATCCTTAAGCTTATTATTATCGTTTTCTTAGACAAGAGATAGTAAAGTAAATACTTTTATAGTAATTATTTATTACCTAAAGAGTTAATTTAATACTCGAAAGTGAGGGGGTAAGAGATAAGGGTATAAAAATAAATAATTAAAAATAAGGAAATAAATACTTATAACTTAGAATCTTTAGCGATATTATTCTTATATAACTTTGCGCTTTATATTAAAGCTACCTTCCTCGCGGGCAATTTAGCGATTTATTCGATTAGTAAGAGCCCTAAAACGTTCTTGTGAACTCTTAGTAGTCTTAGAAGGAGTAAATTTATTAAGTATCTTAGAATACTTAATAATAAATTTAATAATATAAAAGAAGAAGAAAGGAATAAAAGGGGAAATGTAAAGGTATATATTAGTATTAATAATACTAAAAAAGGGTTATTATTAGTAAGAAAGGAGGGTAGTATTTATAGTAGTAAGCGGAAGGCTCACGATCACTAATCGCACGCATAGTCCACTAATTAACACTACTTACTAAGTAAGTGGAAACCTCTATATTAACCCGACGTAGCTTAGTTAATTAGAGTATTAAGCGCCACTTCTTAACCTAACGTAATCACTAGCGACGTCTAATTAACTAATTAACACCTTAATCGCACCTGTCTCACTTCGGACTAGGCTATTTGTCTTATAGTAAGATCTTAGCCCTATAATCTATAGATCGTACTCTCTTTCCGGAAACTTTATCTTATATTTTTATATTTATAATTTAAGATAAACATATAAATACTCTTATATTTATAGTATGCCTTATTTACGTACTTTTATTTAATGTTTAAGATCTTAACGCGGCGACTTATGTTATTATTTACTTTTTAGGGGGTGTGTATTTATTAGTAAACGAGCTCTCGATTACGCGCTTAACTGCGCATTATACTTTCTTTTGTTATAACTCACTTGACGACTATATAACAGTCTTAGTTAGTCTTTCTTAGAGCCTTATTTATTTGCCTAGAGTACGTATAGGGCATCTCCTGATCTCCTTAGTGCGCCTCTTTAATGCCAAGCTTAACGTCCTTATGACTACAACTTACTATAGGGGTATGTCGCGCACTAGCGCAGTTCTTTAGTCTAGTACATACTTGCGTAAGCACTCTAGGTATATAAACCCAGTCTCTAGCTCCTCTCTTTAAGAGGACAACGCTCAATTCAATCAATCTTTGAACACACTTTCTAGAACCTCATCTAATCGTAGAATCTTTTAAACCCCTAAGCTAATGCTCTTCTTCTGCAAGACATCTTAGTTGCCTAGTAATGTGTTCACATGGTAAAGGGATGTCGAGTAACACGACTGGTATTTTTGCTCGCATACATCTCCGCAAGGTCATGCAGAAGAGCTGCAAGTCATTACAGTCTAATATCCCTGCTCTGGTAGTTATGAGGTCTATACACTGCAACCACCAGCGATGCCGAAGTTCAGTCCGATGAAATGCGGCTTGGCGTTGCTGGTCTGGACAGAAAGAAACAAGCCGAGCTTGAAAATAGAGGGGAATCACGAGACTGATTTTGAGACGATACATTTTTCTTTGGGAGATTACATCAGTTGAAAACTGCGCCAAAGCAGACTCAAAGCTTTAGAGAACTCAGGAGAGTTTTTCAAAGAAGCCATGACCCACTGATTTGTTGAAGTGCACCAGTACTCACTGTATTCGATTTTCTCCTCTAATGCCTACTCTCTAATGATTTCTGCAGCAGCCTGTCAATAAAAGTGAGGCGCAACAAACAACCAATAATTTCTGCCAGATTTGCTGTTTCTTTCTGGGCTCTCCACGAAGGAGGCCCTTCCTACTTGTTGAAGGCTGAATACATTCTACTTCTTCAAACTCATTTCGTCTCTTTCTTGGAAGAGCTATCTTCAATCTCTTTCATCTTCTCTGCTGCGCTCTTTGATGTTTGCCGAGCCTCAACACTCAAAGGTGAATCATCATCACCTAGCTCATAAAATCTTTGTTTCCAGAAATTCCATCTCTCTAGGCACAGTCCTGCATTTCCCTTATATAGCGCACCGGCTTCCTCCTCGTCCTCTTCATATCCACCATCGCCTTGTCCCCAAAGGAAGAGTGCCTTGCCGCTCTGGAAGATCCATTCGCTAGCCGCCAAAACGTTGCAGTCGGCTCTCGCGGGCGAGGTAGTGTCTTGCTCTTCTTCTAATGCAACTTTCAGCTGTAGAAGAGCATAGTCATCGAAGGTGACCACCCCTGCCGATGTACATCTTGCAGCAAAAGAGTTGAGGTTGCGCCAAGCTGATGCGGACTCTTCATCTGGGATTGAACCCTCGAATGAGGGGTCTGTATGATATTATTACAAACATTCATTTCCACGGGTGGCAATATCGTTTGCAGTTCTTACCTATCCATACTTCTCTAAAGCATGCTGTGAAGAGCGGCAAGTCATGCCATAGTCTGTAGTCAGCCTGCCAACAATATAATTAGATTAATATTATATCGACACTTAAGTATGATCATTCTCACCCCCCAAATCTTCACCGATTCCACCAATCCTTTAGATTAATGGACAAGTAGGGTCAGAACAAGCTCGAGGGATCGCGAGGACCTGCAGAAGTGCTCTACTCTCTATTCCCAGGTAGACAAAGGCTAGTGAGCTTAACAATGCCTAAGAGAGGTCGAGCAAAATGTGGTTGCTATGATTTTGCCCTTTCGGGGAGGTACGCGTCCAGTCCTTGCTCCATGCCTTTTGATCAACAAAGAGTGGAGCTTTGACTTTGTTCAACCTTGGCATCTCGTATTTTTTCAGCCTGATCTTAAAAAATTTTTACAGCTCATGCATTTCGCCGCCTAAAGCGATGGTATTATCGATCTATGATAGCGGGGAATATAAAAGAATGCAAACATTCGAGGCATACTCACTCCCCTTCAGCCTTTGCGAACGAGAGGTCACCTGTCTGACTGAGTAATTGGCGAGAAACGAAGATGCCCTCAAGTTCCACGTGACACGCAAAGATAGGATAGTGAGAGCAACTGTGATCGGGGACCTCAGCTAAAAAAGAACTAGAAATGTGACAGCAAGAACCGTATAGAGCCTTTTTCTAGAAGAATGCATGATACCCGTGGGTCCACCTGGAGAAGAAGAATGATAATTAGGCATTCTGCTCGGAAGCAGCGGAGGAAGAAAGTTGCGACGAACAACAAACGAGCGCTGATTTCACTGGCTCTTCGGGTTTTTGCTAGTGTAAAGGAAAGATGAAATGTGGCTGCAGCTGGGCCGAAACACCAGTCAAGTTGAAGGCGAGACATCCACCCGCGTTAAATCACGACAAGCTCGAAACTCCCCCCGGCAAGTGGATGCGACTTGTCCCTGCCAGCGTCATCACCTGGCCTTCAAGATCGAGCTCAAGGGCGGCGAGAAAGTCTTAAACTACATCATTTGGACAAATTCAGACTGAATTGAATACATCTCAGAATGCTCATTGGCGCTATCAGTACTATCGGGATGCATAGGGGGCCGCACGCGTGCAATGATGAGGCGGCCGTCATAAGATGTCTAGCCTGCGCTGGGGGAAACCTTTTTGGGTACGACAGTCGCCATGATTAAGCTGCGCGGAAACATTAGCGAATCAGTGTAGACGGTTCTCGAACAGGAGGGAAAGAGTTGGGTATTTAGAAGGCCATGCGAGCTTGAAAACCTTCTGAATGTTTGGAAAATACCTTTGTAGCTGTTGAATAGTACCAGGGGAGCAGAGGTCCAGAGGGTAAACTGTCGCCATGTGGCTCAAGGTGTGCCTCACGTACGCGAGCCTCCGCAAGCAAAGGGTTGTCTACCACAACACGTGTACGGAAGTCTCTACCCGCGTTAAGTCTACGACTCTTCTACATGGTTTGGCCACAGCGTTGGTATGTCTTCAGACCGGTTGGGCAGCTTGGGCAGTCTTCGCGGGACCCTCCCAGGGTTGCGTAAGGAGATGACTGGTCAGCATAACGCCACGCGATCAACAGCGCAACAACCTACTTCATAAGGCAGAATTCATCTACCAGGTCTGCCTTCTTCATCGTCACAGCTGTTGCGAACTCCCCGTTTCTTTTCGTGTCGCAGTCTTTTGGCAATACCAACGCATATCACTTTATTCTTCGACTGAGTGCCTTGGAATAGCTGTGAAACGCTATCGGTCTGATTCATTCATTACTTGAAGATACCTGGCAGCAGTTATTGAAAGGAAATGACGACATATACACACGAGGAATTGCCTCATCGCTCATTGCGATGTCATTGGCCTCAGATATTCACAGAACGCCGACCACTCAACCACTATTCTCGCGAATCCGAGAACTTACCCTTTATTGACTTTGTACGATCTAAAAGTTTCTATGGCGAAGAGGGTGAAGGCGATATGTCTGATGAAGATGAAGATGGGAGTGACGACGAGGAGGAAGAGGAGGAGGAGGAGGATGAAGAGACTGAGGATGTCAACCAAGATGATAAAGTTTCTAGTGAGAAGAGCATTGTCAGAATTTTCATGGAAGGTATGATAGGCGACCAAGAGACTCTGCTGTATCCCGACCAGGTGGAACAAGTTGCAAGTTTTTATGAGCAACGAGACCTCGAAGAATTAGAGACGAAAGTTGGCCAGGACAGGAAGTTTGTGGCACTACTTGACGACCGCAATATCTGTGGCGCTGTTCAGCCCAATTGTGGACGCTCCCCGTGTACCGGACACTCCAGGCCACATCTAGGGCCTTTGACTCCGGAGAGACTGTCCAAAGAATTGGAAAGAAAGGTAGCCCTCACCTCATACTCACTTCACAGCTCAAAAAAGCTCACCTAATGCACAGCGTTTCAAACTTAAGTCAGATCAAGATGCGGCCACTTACGCCTCTGAATCTTTGGAGTGTGACGCAGAGAGGAGAACAATGTAAATCGTCGTGCTAGGCTTCAAGGAATGTAACTTCGCTGATTTATCTAGATTTGTTGTAGGATTAGACTCCTCAACTATTAAGGCTCTCACACGAACAGCATCGTTCTTCCAAACTCTGGCGCTGAGAGACCTCCTGTACAAACACTTAACAGGCAAAACATCTATAGGGGTGACTATTCCTGTACGTATGGGTATATCAAAGTCATCTAGTGTATATCAATGACTAACTCTCAGGTGCATATTGTAGCCTCGAGGATTTCGTACGTTTACTCTAGAGTACCATATTCCATATTTTGCGTTGAGAGAGAGTAAGGTGCTGCTCAGAGACACTCGGATGAAATTGGGCGGCAAGCCTTTGAGAGAGTCCTGGAAGTTGCCTTCCTTATCTAACCAGCTAAATCCGACAGCATCTATAGTAGATGTTCCCTGCTTGTACGAGGCACAGATGTCGGTTGTTGTGACAGGGAGATGTCACTGGGTATGGGTTGCATATGGGTTTTTCGACACCTATTTTGAGGGTGAGGATATGGTGGCCTGGTATGACCGGATGGATGTTGGAGGAGGACGAACAGATCCTCTTGCAGCTGGCCTGATTGCCGCCGATCGGCCTATATGGACGCCTAGGGAGTACTTTTTTAAAGTACTTGAGATTCGGATAAACCAAGTCCTGAGGGAATGGTACGGAATATTTCACTGGATTGAGAAGGAAGTTAAACAGTACGTATAGCGTGTGGACTTCGTTGGCGGCGTTTGCGTGCTTTTACACTTGGTCGGTGATAGGAACTGCTTTGTTGTTTCGTACAATATCTATTTGTTAGTATATGGGTTTTGCCCCGACGTCGTGATCCAAAGATTGAGTGTTGATGTCGAGTGGTAGAGATAGTGGCTAACTGTTACACATGCAGGTCCAGAACGCACCACG
This sequence comes from Leptodontidium sp. 2 PMI_412, assembly GCA_021432625.1. Lineage (NCBI taxonomy): Eukaryota > Fungi > Ascomycota > Leotiomycetes > Helotiales > Leptodontidiaceae > Leptodontidium > Leptodontidium sp. 2 PMI_412. The sequence goes on along the minus strand of MU270615.1, from coordinate 6,856 downwards.
TATTCCCACAATGGCCTAATGATTCCAAAACCAAGCAAAAAGTGCGGGAATTTAGCATGTGGAATGCTCAAATGGTAAAGCTATTAAGGCAGTTGATAAGCGGTCTTTCTGACATCGTTGCGGCCTGGGACCAATTTCGGCGAAAAGAAATCGGGTACTTTCTCTATGATGGCGAACCTCCAACTGCTTCATCATCGCTCAAATCCTCACTTGCTGCTGTTGACAAGACCTTTTCGGACTTGCAGGCCCCTCTTCGGAAGTTTGAGTATTTGAGACAAGAACTCTGCGAGAATGTGAGTTACGACTTAGTCTCAAAACCGGTGTCTAGTCTCGTATTGTTGGAGATTCACCCGTGCTGACAGAAGTAGCTGGAGCGAAATTTGGAAATGAACCCCAAAGTGTCATGGCTAGACTATCTGCCATTTCTAAAAGGCAAGATAGAAACCGTATCCAATAACCCTAAAACAAGCGCTCTGTACCATCAGTTGATCTCCCGGAATTCTGAGATTCGGCTTCTGAAGTTCATGGCGCCGTGGACCGGGGTGACTCTAACTTGTTCACTTGTTACGACGCCGTTACCAAAGGCCCCTGAATACGTAGCATTGTCCTACCACTGGGGAAAACAAACCAATCAAGTAACTATACGTCTGAACAATTTCGACGTCAAGGTCACAACCAATCTCTATGAAGCCCTTTTGCGATTGCGGGCCGAAGGAGTTCAGTACGTTTGGGCGGATGCTCTGTGTATCAATCAGCAGGATTTCGATGAAAGGAGCTTCCAAGTCGCAAGAATGGGCGCAATCTTTCAAAAAGCTTGCCAGGTAGCGGCCTGGTTGGGCGCAGAACCACGTGTTAGCGAAGAGATGCGACTATTACAATGCAGTACGAGTTATGTAGCCCTGGATCAATACCCCAACATCACAAGTCCTGCCATGTTCGACGAGTTGCTGTCACGGCCGTACTGGGGTCGCGTATGGGTCATCCAGGAAGTTGCGCTGGCTTCAGACGTCGTGGTCTATTTTGGCCGTTTTAAGATATCATGGGATGAGTTTGTTAGTAGGTGCGGGTTACGCGTTGAGAGTACTACGCTCTCCCCAGACCCTTCGGACGACAGTGCTCGCGGAATCGTCACTTTACTTCAATTTCGGCGCGACAATTTAGCTGATCGACCCATCAGCTTTCCAGAAGCCCTATATAAAAGCCGGTCTTCGCTATCAACGGACCCTCGAGACAAGCTTTTCGCTATTCTTGGACTTAGTTTCAATGGAAAGAACTTCATCCCAGAGCCAAATTACATGACGTCGGCAGGAGAAATTTTTACAGAATTCACGACTGCTCTAATAAAATCTCGCGGGATACTTGATTACATCTATCTTAAGAGTACGAGTCGCAAGGACAGTAACAAGATGCCATCATGGGTACCAGACTGGGCCGATCTTGACGATGCGGTTGCACGCAGACAATTCGATTACATCATTCAGACCCGGTCCAGAGATCCTGAGTATAATCAGTTTGAGTTGAAGAATACCATTAGCATATCCGAAACTGAACTAAGGGCCACGGGCATGGTTGTTGATACAGTTGAAGGTTTAGGAAGAATATTTGTTGGAGGTAGAGGTGTCGAGGCTCCTACCATCGCAAAGTCACAAAGTAAGGCGCGACTAGACCTTGTTCTTGAAGGTGCTGGAACGGTATACGAGACGATTACCGGAGTCGGACTCCTTTCTGAAAGAGCTTATGATGACAAGGATCAGTACTATGCGGATTTGGATGGCTCATGGAGCGACGACCAGACGGGAGAACATGAAAGGTTGCCACGGCATGAACTTGATACTACACCCGAATTACTAGCACTGATTGATGCGTGGCTTGCAATAAATTCATCATTCAACATAGGTGGGCGGGACCTTAGGTACTGGTGGAAGATGCTGAACCTGAGAGGGAGTCGGATTGGAGATGTACCTAGAATCGAGAACCATTTCTACAACTCGATTCAATGTGGTATGCGGCTTCTAGCGACAGAGAAAGGCCACCTTGGGTGGATTCATCCTCAGGCCCGGGAGGGCGACAGGATTGTCCGAATCTTCGGCTGCGGTCAACATGTTGTTTTACGAGCTACCCAAAATCGCTATCGGCTAGTTGGCGACGCGATTCTTTCCGGTGTAGAGATCAGTAACCAGAAGTATAAAGGGTTTAAGATTGAAAATTTACGAATCTTCTAGATAGCGACAAGATTTACTCTTTGACCCAAATTATTTAGGCGTTTCTTCGCGTACGCCTCGCTGTATCACTCCATGCAAATCCCAGCACCGTTCTGAATATCAGGCACATTGAGCGGCCGTTTGGCCATTATGAGCCCCTCCCAGTGGAGCACATTTCGCTCTCTGGTGCCAGATTCTCCAGTTCCTTCCTATCGCCTCCAAATGAAGTCGCTTTAGAATTGCCTGGGGGCAGACTGGGGAATTAGAGATGCCGACAAAGATCCGGGGGTGCAAGAGCAAATACGCACTGTTAACCGGCTTAGCATGTGTTCCTGGACTAGAACATGGCTCACTTGTCACCAGTCCAAAGAGAACACGACGTCCGACGTCACTGGTGAAGGTAAGCTTGTGGCTGGACTATGGTTGAGGGATGAGAAAAGATGTTCGGATACGTATAGGAATTTGACGAACTTCAATCCGCACGATATTCAATTTAGCATTGGTACTTGAAAGAATCCCTTGCGATAACTAGTTGCATTTTTGTGAGGCTCTAAACACGCGTACATGCTAAAAAGGGGAAGCACTAACTTCCGCAATATAGGTTCAAACCAACATTCAAGAAAATTCCATACAACAAATATTTTCGCATCCTAGGTATCCGCAACTCTCAGGCGTGAGTCCTTGTTCACACGTCGGTGGCCCTCACACCAGGCTTTCGCCCCCGCTTCCGAGGCTTCCCCCCTTGCTTCTTGAAGTTCTCCTTCAGTGACTGCAGTGTGCGGCCTAGGAAATGCCATCCTATCTCTACCCAAGTCTTGTTTTTCTGGATTATCTTAGCTAATAACCTCTCTTAATCTTTACTTAATTCCTTGCTCGGCTTGCGAAAAGTAATAACCTAGTAAGAAACTGCGATCTCCACTAACGACTCCCTATAGCTAATACTTACAACGTCTAAATAAAGTAAGAGATTTAAGTACTTAAAGATATATAATAATAAAAACTCGAGACTATATATATTCTAATTACTAATTATAACGCGCTTTAGAAAACCTCGAAAGGGTTATTCCTAGTACTCCGCGATTAGTGCCGATTCCTTTGTATCTAAGGGGTTATAAGAGCTTAGTGAGGTATATAGTAATCGCTATTTACGGACGTGGGCGAGTGAGCTAGATTAGTTTAAAACTACGTATTGCTTATTTTAAGTTGTATAGTTAAGGATAGCGTTGCGTTATAAAGTCGTGCTAAGTAAGGCCTTGATAAAATTTATTTAATTAAAAGCGTTGGAGGCATATTAGGCGAAGCTATGAATAGTCTCCGTTGCTTCGTAGATCGCGAGTTCTCGTTTTCCTCGTTGTCCTCGTCTTTATCGTCGTTTGTATTATGATCATGGCCGCTGCTCTTGGAATAGTGGATGCCGCGATTAACGTCCCATCCCTCCTTTCCGACCACCTTTTACACCAAAAACAGCGATTTTTAAGTACTAATATCTTTATAACTAATTAATAAAACCTTAGAGACATTTAACATAAACGTTTATTAGTACTCACTTATTAACTTAACAAAAGTGGAGCTTTATTAGATTATGTAATCTCATATAATATTAAAATCAAATTTTCACATATAAAATAAACCAAAATTCACTTGCCTATAATTCTATAAGATATTTATAAAAAAAGGCTAGCATTTTTAATACCAGTAGCTCATATAGGTTCTTTGCATATGAAGAGATTTTAAAGTCTTCGTATTAGTAGTTATTACATTATTAAGTAATAAAATTTTCACATATAAATTATTTGTATGAGGTTTTATTTCCTACTTAATAAAGTAATAATTACTAATACATATACTTTTAAATTATAAAGTACAAAATAGCCTTATATAATCCATTATTTTTATACGTTTTATTTTTTCTTCTTCAATAATTACAAAAGTTATTAAAAATAATAATAAACTTTTTTACACTAAATTTGTATGTAAAAAAAATTCTCGGACTTTAAATACTTAGTTTGTAATATTGCGTAATTAATATTACCTTACAATTATTCTTTTAACTCACTGATATAAGGATACTTCAAATTCCAAATTTTATTACATTCTATGTCGTACAGGCACGGGCTGATGCTCGGTTAGTTGTGCGCTATACTAGTTTTGGATTCTGCTAGCGCATACCGCTTTTAGGGGAATAACGTGTTTCCTTAATTTCCTTATGTATTTTAAATAATAATTAATTACTTTAATTCGACTTACGTTAATTGTAAGGCTCTTTTTTATTTTTGTACTATAGTTATAAGCCATGTGACGAAGCTATTAAGTTAGTATTTTTTCTTTTGTGCTTTATAGATTTAAGTAAAGTTATTAATATAAGATTAATAAGCGGCGAATAACGTCGGCGTTCTCACTTATTAATAAGTATAGTTTACACCGCCATTTTCCCCTTTAAACCTCTCTAAAAGAGTATAAATCGAGTACTCGTACTCGATATTCTTTTCTTCTCTTTAACAAATCTATTAAAGCCTCGAGAGAGTAACCTTCTCTTCGCTATAGTAGACTTAACTTTGGTCTCTTCTTTTAATAATCGAACGCCACTTAATTATAATAAGTAAACTTAGACTTTATAATATTAAACCTTTAAATTCTTTTATATCTTTTATAAGGTATAGACTTTAGTTAATCTAGAATTACTAGTTACTTTAAATATCTTTGAAAACGAGCCTTACGTACAAACGATTAACGAAGTAAAAACATAATAGGATAAGAAGGTTTTCGATTTTAATTTTAAAGAGTAAGTAAAGTAAGATAAAGACTAACGAGTACTTGAGTTTAAGGGACTTAAACTAAGTTTGATACTTTTATTATTTAGCGTTATTATAATTGCTTTAATTTATACTCCCTTAATAAGGGAGTATACTATTAAATATATGTGGTACAGAAGTGAAGTAGAGCCTTGCGATCAACGTAGGTTAAATTGAAGTGATTAATTGTTTTAAATATATACGGAAATCAGGAGAACACGTTATTCCCCTAAAAGCGGTATACGCTACAGAATCTAAAACTAGCATAGCGCACAACTAACCGAGCATTAGCCCGTGCTTATACGACACACCCCCTAGCTAAGTAATAATAGTAAGCTACTAGTATTATAGTTAGCTACGCTAAGCGAGAGCAAACATTAAACTAAATAATTAGGCTATAATTATTCTTATATTACTAAGTTAAGTAAATAACCCTCTTATTTAAAGTGGCGCAACCCCCACTTAATTCTTAATCCTGTAACTACTTTATATTATACAAATCGACTCTTTTCGATCTTCTAATTAATTAACTAATTAATAATTAATTAATTAAGTAATTAATCAATTAACCGGCACTATAAGTGTCTTAAAGCGATTTACTACTACTGTTAAGGCTAATCGTCTATCCGCCGTTATAAGTTATTTAAATTAAATTAAGTTAATTATTAATCTTGAAGCTGTGTATTAATTTAAGTATTACTAATTATAGTAAGTAAAAAAGAAAAAGGAGGCCAAGAAGGCTCTAAAGGCTGCTCCTGCTCTAAAGAGAGCTGCTGCGGTTACTCGGGCTCTAGCTCGTGCTTGTGTTCCTCGTGTTAAGGGAGCTAAGCGTGCGATTGTTTACTTAGGTTATATTAATAGCGCCCTTTAAATTAAAAGCACCGGCGAGTACTTTAATATTATTAGTTAAGGTGCTCGCTACTTTGCGCGTGCCTCGGGCTACTCTTATAAGGTTATTCTTATTATTACTTAGGCCTCCTTCGTCGTTTATAAGGCGGCGTTATTAAAAAATACTAAAGAGAAGGTAAGTTCCTTAGTTACTCTCCTTTTTAGTATATAATTATTAATTTCTTTAGAAGCTTAAGCGGTTAAGAGCTTTAGTTTTTACGGCCTTTAAAGGTCACGTTATTATTAGTAGAGCTATCGGTGGAGTAACTCGTTTTACTAGTCGTACTTTAGGTGCGGCCTCGGCTACTTTTTACGTCGATTCCTCCTCTAAATTAGAGGGTAATAAAGAGACTCCTCTAGGAGTATCTCTGGCTTCTTCTGCTACTCCTGCAGCTGCTACTCCTGTTACTCCTACGGCTGCTACTCCTGCTGTAACTATAAGTAAAGCTAGTGGAGCTGCTATTACGGCCGCTAGCGTTAATACTAGTCTTACTGCTTTTCGGGCTATAGTAGCTAATAAGCCCCGTGGAGTTACTTTTACACTAGAGTAAGAGGCTTAGGGTACTTATCACGTAGAATACTGAAGGGGTAGAGAAGTGAGAATTAGTAAAGTAGTGGGGAGCAGAAGATTAATTAAAAAGTGCTCTGCCCTCTCATTAAGAGGGAGAAAGCTAGCTATATATATATTAAGTAAGTAAGTTTAATTATTTGTGGGTGTATAAGAAGTACACCTGGCTATTTAATAAGCTCGCGTAGTAAGTGTCACTAACTATATACTATAATACACCCCCTAACTATAAAGCGACTACACTAAGCTAAAAGAAGACAGAAAATCAATATATAATAATACAAGAGTTTGTTTTATTTATAAATTTTCCTTTAATAATAATAATAATAATAATAATAATAATAATAATAATAATAATAATAATAATAATAATAATAATAATAATAATAATAATAATAATAATAATA
>MU270614.1:0-55298 GCA_021432625.1 Leptodontidium sp. 2 PMI_412 | reverse complement strand
CTTTTGATATGTACGGGCGATGTTTGCCAACGCAGCATCAATTATCCTGCCGGGTCTCACCGCCCTAAATTTAGTGTGTCGGAGGTGGTTTTTCCGCTCCGGGACTCCAAAAAGCCTCAAGCGAGGCACTTAAACAACATACTAACTCCCTACAAACTGACTCCAAAATCACCTAATTAAATGCCCTCAGCTGTCAGCCGGCTTTTAAGCTGACCTTTTTACAGCTGACTGGCTTTACAAATATCTTTGAGCTGATTGGCTGACGATAGTTACCTCAGCTGGCTGGTTGACTTAAAAGCCGGCTGACTGAATGGCCACTCTGTCAGAGATTATCCTGGATACTTCAACAGTGACAGCGAGAAGTTGAATCGTGTTTGGTATGCCGGTGCTTACACCAATCAGTTATGCAGTATAGATCCCGCCTACGGGAATGCACTAGGTGTCCCAGGTACCGACTGGTATTACAACGTGACTATTGCACGTGAGTACCGTACATTTCTTCACCCAAACCCCCATAATGTTTTTGCACATTCTTTCACACACCGATATAAGCCATTTGAAATTCTACCCTAAGCAATAACTGATAATGAATAGATGGAACCTCAGTCCTCATCGATGGAGCCAAACGCGATCGCTTGGTCTGGCCTGGCGATATCGCCATATCTGGACCCTCAATCTTTGTCTCGACAAACAGTCTAGATGGAACCCGGAACGGGATCGATTCTCTTTTGGCCCTCCAAGCTCCTGACGGACGTCTACCGTGGGCAGGATCTCCCTTCACAAGTCCGGACCGTTTCGTGTTCAGCTTCACTTATCATCTATATACGCTACTTGATCTCTACTACTACTACTTGTACACGGGGGATTTGGCGTACCTCCAGAGTTACTGGACTCAGTATAAGTCGGCTCTTGCATGGTCGTTGGCCACCATCGATAGTTCGAGACTGGCAAACGTCACAAGCTCCAACGACTGGCTTAGGTCAGGAATGGGAGGACACAATGTCGAGGCAGGTGAACTTCTTTTATGTGATGTGGGAATTACAAAAAACAGGAGACTAAAGTGGCGACAAACAGGCAAACTCGATCCTCTATCATACGCTGGATATGAGTCTCAGACTTGCTGAAGCCGTCGGTGATAGCAGCGGTATCGAATCATGGAGAGCTGCCATGGAGGGCATCAAGACTGCCATCAATGAGCGCCTCTGGGACCCGGCTCAAAACCTTTTTTTTGACAACGACGTCAACAAAACGGAAACATCTCTACATCCACAAGATGGTAATTCATGGGCAGTGATTGCTGGTGTCGTGGATACCGAACGCGCAGAATCTATCAGCGCCGCGCTTGCAGCTCGCTGGGTACGGCCTTATGGCGCTCCTGCTCCTGAAGCTGGCGCGACTATCTCGCCATTTGCATCGGGCTTCGAAGTTCAGGCTCACTACCTGTCGGGTAGCCCAGAGCGTGCAGTGGAATTGATCGAGTTCATGTGGGCAGACTTCATGCTTGATGACCCTCGCATGACCAATAGCTCTTTCATCGAAGGCTACTCCACCAGCGGTGACCTACGCTATGCACCTTATGACGATTACGATACAAGAGTGAGCCACGCCCACGGGTGGGCCACGGGCCCTACTTCAGCCCTGACTTTCTTTGCCGCTGGGCTCCAGCTTACTTCAGCTGTGGGGAAAACTTGGCTTGTCCAGCCTAGACTTGGGGGCTTAGGTCGAGTGACCGCCGGCTTCGAGACTTCTCTCGGAGAGTTTTCAGCTTCTTGGAATAGCGACCAAACGAATAGTGTTGTGGGAGAGTTCAAGACGCCAGCGGGAACATCTGGGATTTTGATTTTGCCTGGTGGCAATCCGAATTTGGCGGTGAGCGGACGTCAAGGCCGCGTAAGGCCATCTTCTACTGTTGACGGTGATTTAGTTTTCACGAATGTTCCTGGTGGATCATACGAAGTCCGTAGAAGTTAGATTGTCAAATGTTATGGATTTCGCCTTGTAATGTCGCTACAGATTGAAGCGTGTATGGTCAACGAGGGAAGGTTCGCAAATTTCTCTCCGCTAGTTACATACATTTCCTTACTTGATGACGACACCTGAGCGCGCGAAGTGTAGTTTATGAGGATATACCCAAGTCATGAAACTTCACGCTATCTCCTTCTCGGTTCTTAAAGAGATGTGCATGTGCACCAAACAGACCTGTGAGAAGAGATGCCCAGTGGTGTGTTGCTATCAATTTAAAACGTTATTAGGGCTTTGCTAGAATAATTTTAGTGGCTGAACCATCACATGTTAACATTGAGAAGGTTCCAAGCGACTTGACCCCTGAACATAAGCGAGTGAATCATTGACTAAAATATGTCCGTGGCGTGCGCATCTGGCTTTTTGGATAAGTCCCCCCCCGGTTCGCAGCGTGCGATCTGACCGTGGTTCAGGTGGTGTGGAATAGTAGAGCCAATGCTTAAATCCCTCCTAGTTTTTGCCTAGCGCTACGTCGCAGTGCTTGATCATAGACTCCAACCAGAATACTAACACAGAAATCGTCATCCGCTGCGTCAATCCTCTCCTCAGCCTTTGCCTCCTAATTCTAGCGCTCTGCCTCATCCGCAGACCCAAGCTGGTCGAGCAGACTTGAAGTGCGTTTCCGCTTTCGTGTTTTCCGCTTCGACTTCGCACTGTGGCGTCTGCTCCCTTGCGATGGTTCCCGGGACTCTTGCATCTCCTCAGCCGTGTTGAGAAATTTGCAAAGTTTCTCGTATGGTATAGTAACGTCTGTCGAGTCTCTAAATTACCTGTTTGACGATAATTCATCGGTAGCGAAGTAATCGAGGTTGAGACGAAGGACGTTGGTTAAATTATCGAAAGACCCGTCACCAGCCCGAAATGCCTTTCCAAGGTTAGCTTCAGCTCCTATCCATACAGAAGATGACATACCTGGGATGTAACTCTAGCTTCTGCCTCGAGGATTTCCAGTTCCTCTCCATCTTCACGGATGTACCGCGGTCGCCAAACGGACAACGTTGCCTCCTTGGTGTTGCTGTATTTGATGTCGATCTCACCCCGACTAACCCCCAACACCCCTTGTATCCCCAGCAGGTCTCGCTTCAGTCGCCGACGATAGGACATTGAACACTTGGAGGAATGATCTTCAAGCTCACTTGCTACTAACCACACACGAGACCTCGTTTGATCTGATCAAGGCAATTACCGAAAGTAGAAGATACTGGAAGAGGCAATTCTGTACGGGCTTCAGGAGGTCATGGAAAAAAAAACACTGAACGAAGTGGACTATGTACTATATAGACTAAGGCCCTTTAGGTTTAGAACCGGGCGAAAAAACTTCATCATCATCATACTTGAAGTACGAAGTACTTAATAGGGAGTTAATTTAGGAAAGGCACCTAGCCACTTAGAGATTTAGACTGAGGCCGTGCTTAGGCCCCTTTTTGATGATCACGGTGAAGACCGAAAAAAGCAAGACCCAAAAAGGAAGATGCCGCCAAAAGTCACACCACCTAGATTCGCGGACGATTAGGATAACGGCGGCATTTACTTCCGAGTTCAGTTGTCTCCTGTTGCCCCACAAGCCGACGCCATTGCCATCGCTTGGTGCTTCCCCGCGAGGCTTGTTAAGCCACCTCCCCGCAAATGGAAGCAACTGCATCCCCCTCGTCTCGATCGAGATTGCGGACAGAATCGATGGGTCCGCGGAAGCCGGCATCTTGCAAGGAGCACCAACAGTTCGCCCGATCTAGCATCGAGGGGCTGATTTTCCCGCTTCGGTGACAGGATCCTACTTTGGTAAAACACGGGAGGGCTTACAGAGAGACGCGCCGTTTCGCATTGACTCTTTGTCTTGCTTCTGGCCCGGTAGAAGTGATATATTTTAGCCACGTATTATGCTGATTTTAAAATTCCAGCGTCTTCCGTCATATCGGCACGAGATCTAGCAATGCGAGTCCATCCCGTCCTGATTCTCTAATCTCTGTTGTGCCCAGTAGATAGGATGCTTTCTTCAGATGATTCTTCTTGCAATAGAAACGTTGTTTTAGCTTGAATCGGCACTCACCCCGTGACAATTGCACAAGCCACCCGACGAATGCTGAATGAGGCCCTATCCTTCCAGGGGGTTGGAATCCGGATCCCGGCTGAGTGGCCGCCTGCCGCATGGCGCGGAAGACACCCAGGCGGCAGAAGGGTGAGTGGGTCGAACGACTAGTGGAGATCACAACGACCTAAACACGATGCCCAGTCCTAGTCCTCGCGGGAAGCCGTCGCCTCTCCTCTCCTGGCGGCGTAGCTCGTCCACGATATTGATTCAGATATCCTCTTTTCTTGCCGATCGCCACCGAACGAGGCGCCTCTTGGGAGTCGCCTCGCACGGCCCGCGTTACACGAAAGTCGAGATGGCTTCTGGCCTCATTATTATTATTTCTTTTCACATGCTGTATCAGTCCTAAAGATGGTTCTCCCCACACACCCCTCCTCTCTCACTCACATTGATCTGGTTCATGGTGGCAGCTCAGGAGCTATATTAGCTTTATGTCCTCTCTGCCTCATCAATACTATCACAGTAATTCACCAACCCCCCCGGCCGGGAAGCGACACAATGATGGCGAATTCAACAGCAAGCGTCCCCACCGGCATGCCTCCACCAGGCGTCACCCCCAATCCAGAATCCATCGCGTACCGGGTGATCCTAGCGGTCGTCATCTGCCCCGCCGTCACATTGCCTTTCGTCTTGATGCGTCTATACACTAAGCGCTTCATACTTAAGCATTTGCACTTAGATGACTGTCAGCCCCCCGTTCCGCTATCATAATATGTATTGCAGTTAACTTCAGACTTAGATATGATCGCGTTTTCATTTGTAAACACCCTTAGCACATGACTATCAACCACGCTGATGTTTGCTACGTCACTGAAGCTGTTATCATTTACATGGTCCATCTTGCATATCTTCCGTGAGTCACCATGCTTAATTCCGTTCTCTTCTTCAGCTAACCTGCTCTGCAGAGACGAAAAATGGGTTGGGGCTCCACCTCAGGGACGTGACCCTTGATAAATACGCAAGATTTCAATACGTATGTATATATACTTCAAATCCGTTCCCTTCTTCGATACTTTTGTGACCCACTGCCTTATTGATGTTCCTATTAGATCGGTGTATATTGCAATATAGCATACAACGTATGTACCTTCCTCATCAAGAGTTCGATATTAATGTTCTATTTGCGGCTGTCAACACTGGGTCTCCGGTTCAAAATAACAGTCTACGGAGTCATGTTTATCGTAATCGGGTACTCTATCGCCAGCAGCGTCGCTCCTCTCTACCTCTGCCAGCCGATGCGAAAACTTTGGGACTTCACCATTCCAGGAAAATGTATCAGTTTGGGTGATGATTTTTTAGCCAATGCAGCCTTGAACGTGGCAACCGACTTTGCTATATTCCTTCTCCCCATCTGGCTGTTGTCGCCTCTGACCCTACCGCTAAGGGAAAAGATCGGAGTAACTCTCATACTAATGACAGGATCGCTGTAAGGGTCCTTGCCTTTGTTTAAGAGGAAGTATGTACTGATTTTTTCGATAGTGTGGTTGCTATAAGCGTCATAAGACTGGCGAATATTCCCTTTGACCTGGATGACTCAGATGTGACCTGGCACTTCGTTAGAAACTTGGTCTGGTGGTACGTATTAATAACAAGACCCGATATATGTCTGCCGCTGACCCTGCCCGAAAAATGCAGTACCATCGAGATGTACGCGGGAATCATCTGTGCCAGCCTCCCTTGCCTCAAAGCTTTCGCCAAACACCACCTTCCAGACATGTTTCCCGAGCACTCTGCACCTGAACCCGTTTTGCACGGCTTCACGGGGCTCTCTAACGATCTCCCTCAGCAACTCGGAAATGAGGCAGGGTACACGGGTGAGAGCGGAAACACTATCAGTAGCCAGAGCGTCTCTCTGAACGATCTTTCTAATAATCCGTCAATTCGGACTGAAGATCAGAAAGAGGAACATGTGTTTATCTCTATTGTAACTCCATAGCTCCCCGAAAACACAGCCGTGACCCGACCTTGTCACAGGGCCCGGCAGGCTAATTTTATCAACTGTATGCGAGGTGAAAGGACCGCAGAAGGAAGTGAAGAGAGCAACATTAGAGGGATATACAAGGCGTAACGTTTTTGTCGAAAATAATCAATGTATTATACAGAGGGACCGTTCAAGAATTGAAAAAAGCCCCCTTGTAGGCGGTGAGAGGTATCTTTCCATAGAACCAAATCGAATATTTCATTTTGCCTGCCCGCTATCTTCCTTAAGTCAGGAATGTTCTAGAAACTTTAATATATGTACCTCGTCCCACGGTCTCAAAAATTCTCTCTTTCTTATCCACTAACACGCGATGCATGAGGAACCTCTAGATGATCCTTCAACATCCTATAACGATGCTTCGTACGGAATGGGCGACGACATATCTTGAAAAAATAAGCCAATGCCTTTATCCTTGTATTTGATGTTCAGGTTGATCGCACGACTGGTCTGGTACACGTGACATGACCCCTTTCTGCCTCGCTTATGCACAAACAACGAGGCGACTGTGATGGACGTGCTGCGAGGTCGGGATGTCCACTTGGCAACCCAGATACTTGATTATGACTAGATATCTGTAGTACCAATATGAGGATTTTGTCATCAACTCCTACTGTCAGGGCACTTGTGACAGTCACCATAAATGTGGTGAGTACATCCGGCGCAATTAAAATTCTCGAATAGATGGGGTAGATGCTGATGGATGCGAATAAGGGTGGGAGAAGACGGACATTAGAAGTAAATTGAAACTTGCGAGCATTCAAGGCGTGCACTTCATTTCCCATACTCGTCACTTGAAAGAACTTGCGTGAGGTGTTTTAGAGTACGCTATGTGCTAAGCAAGAAGCAGCCACCCCGCGGTTACTACTTACTGTTCCTGGAATTCCCTGATGCGCCAATCTTGGAAAAGAGAATCTATGAGATGACCCATGTCTGCGAGTCTGAGAGCATGAGACCTGGAGTAGAATACAGCTATAAGTACTCGCACACCTTCTGTACGTCGAAGGAAGTACTCACTGGACCTGTCCTCGTCAGCCTCACCATACCTGCCCAGTTCTCTTTCAAGAGGCCCTCGAAAATATACGAGCTGGTTCGACACACGGAGTTGAAGGATACAGCGCATAAGGTCGACCTTTGGGAGTAAAATCAAATACAACACGCTCAGGATTCTCAGGGTGAGTGAGAAGGCTCGCAAGGAAATAGAAAGGGCGCTGCTACCTTTTCTCTGCTGTCCAACGAAATCAAGAATCTGATCTGGGAGGAAACTTTTGAGGAAACTTTTTTCTCAACAACGAATCTTCGACGACGATACCCTTAGACTTCTCGATCCTCAAGGCGGCATCATGTACTCTGTGGGTAGTTCTGTAAATACGGCATTAGTTGGGGGTATATTTGTAAATAGCCGTAAATGGTATCAATCAATCAATTAATCATCATCAGCTAGGTTGGATAGAATCAATACAATATATTATGACAAAACAATAATGTGACTCGCAATAATCTAGTCTCGCCCAGAAACCTGACGGGCGTTGAAGCACTGCACATACTTGTGAACCACAGATGATCCCCGGTCAGCTTGTTAAACCGTCCAAGCGAGTTCATAGACGCAACACCAAGTAAACCCGGCAACGACTCCGAGACGCTAGTCCCAAGAGAAGTATTCCCTTCCTCGACAAAGTGGAATGTTGGAAATGTGTAGTCAATTGTTAGATATGCTCATCCTCCATACACAGTCCCTACCAATAAGTAGCAAACGTACTAATTACTGCCATTTACCACCTTTGCGAACTCCTTCGCAATAATTTGATCCGTTTTCTCGCTCGGATGCAACTCGTCGTACCATAGGTAATGATCCAGACTTAGACTACTACTCGTACACTTACTCCCCGTCGCAACATCACACACGTAATACTGCCCCGTAACATTTGCTGGTGAAGCCAGGTATTTCGAAGGATTGTTGTAGATATCGGTGATCAGACTGTGGACGTCGAAAACTGCGAACGAGGCGCCGGGATACCGTTTCGCGATAAGAAGTTCGTAGGGGGTACGGTAGCTGAAGACGCTGTTGACGGGATAAGTGTATTCTTTCATCTTGAAGCTGATTTCGGTGCCGTTCGCGGGCTGTCAGGTAAGTGTATGGACGTCTGGAAGGAAGGAGCAACCGACGTACCTCGTGTGGCCAATAGTGGCTTGCTGCAAGTCCACCTTTGCCTAGCACGCCGTACAATGGCGACAGCTCAAGCGGAGCCGTATTCATCAATACAAAATACCGTCCACCGTTCTTGTAGATCTCATTGAATCGCTTGAAGATGCAATCGACGTAGTCCGGGATAGTGGTCCCATCCGAATTGCTATCTGTCAAGAACGCATAGATTCCGAGATTGTTCGTTCCAATCCACATCGAGTACACGGTATTGCCCTCGTGCCGATCTGTGTAAAGGCTGTTCTTCTTGGTCGTAGAATTGACGAATTTTGTGTCCGTGAAAGCATCGACTTCGTACACCACGTCTGGAAGCGGCCCGTGAATAGCGGAAAGATATCGATAGATTATATTATTGTCGTTCACACACAGCTCCAGAGACCGCATAATTATAGAGCTTCGCGCCGGTGTCATTCGACACCCATCGACCCCACGTGATTCCCCCGCCGGCTGTAGATGTGCTTTCCGGTAGTAGTAATCCTGCCGGAGGCGCTGTTCCATTGTGACTGATAAAGTAGCGTAATCTACTCTCATCTGTGTAGCTGTCGATTTATCAATTTGAGGTCGTGTTGGTTCATTTCATGCTGTTTACGCACCTGTCTCCGAAGGTCACCAGATTGTCGAAGTATTTGATCCAGGACCAGGATTTAGAATGAGATCCTACACCGCGGTGCCTATTGTATGCTGCGGTAGAGAGAGCTGCACTCGCAGCCAGGAGACCAAGAGTCAAAAATTGCATCTCGGGATATCTCGGTACTTCACGTCTAGACAGATGAAACGAGTAGAGTGGAATTAGGAGCAATTGGACAACAGGGAAAGGACGCGGAAAAGGACGAGGGATGAGCCACTATATAACTCGAATCACCACATGCGACAATACGATAAATAAGTTCTACATCCCACAATGTTCTTCCGGATCGTCATGAACACGCATCACGTACACAATCTGGCTCTGGGACACCGCCACGGGAGCGGCGCTGCAGACGCTCGAGGGCTATACTGACTCAGTTAGTTCAGTGGCGTTCTCACCTGACGGCAAGTTATTGCCAACCTTACAAGTATTTACTCGGTGGGTAGTGGAAGACGATACAGATATTCTCTGGCTGCCTCCCGATTATCGGAAAACTTATTCAGCTACTTGGAACAGAAGTCTTGTTATAGGGCATTCATCTGGGAGAATTTCATTCTTTTGCTTTGAAGAAGGAGCAAAGCTTGTTATATAGAATTAAAAAAATAGCTTTATTTCTTAGAGGGTCTCGGGAACCATCTACTTATATATTATTTTAGAATCGCCACTTACCTTCTAGCATTTTCTTGAAAGTATAGTATTCTCCCCAGTTCGTGAATGCTACATTCTCCTTTGTATCGAGAATCCACTTGTACGCATCGTCGAGCAATATGTCTTTCTTCTTCTCGATGTTGTCCATGTCATATTGCGGATCGACAGCGAAGAGGTCTTGAAGGCATTTTGAATCCTTGTCGTCCCTCTGCATCTCCTTCTATAAAGCGATGAAGTCTCGAACGTCCTGACGGATATCCCCAAGCAGTTTCTCCCTTCCTTCGACACGCTTAACAAGTTGCGTTAGGTGCTCTTTATATGCTGGCTGTTGTACCTGTCCAAATCCTTCTGGAGAGTCTCTTCTGCATCCGTGACACTCTTCATCTCACCATCCTAGTCATCTAGATTCGCAAGGCCGCGGAGAAAAACAAGGGTTGGGTTTCTATAATAGTAGGAGCAGACGCTCTTCATCTGATACTGGAGAAGAGCCTTATAGAGTGCGATGGCCTCCTCTTCCAACTGCCGTAGGATTGATTCGAAAGACTCATCTCCAATCTCGATGCTGCTCTTGTCTGGATGTTCGGTGAGGGCACAATACCAATCCATTCTAGAAACAACATGTGCGACGCCGGCAAGGTTGGATGTCGATGCTTCTATAGGATTTAAGAGGATCTAAATGGAGATCAGTCGATACGGAGGCCAGGCAACTACGAGAGATAAATACCCACCTGTAATCCGATACACACGCCAGTCCATGGAGGCGCAGCCTGCGGTATATTCTGAATCGCCGTGTCGATCATTCCCTTAGCCGAAAGAACGAACTAGGCGACGTCACCTACTCCCTTTGAAATCTTCGACACTGTGGTAACTTTGGACTGACCTTTCTTCACCAGATCTTCCATGTATTTTTGTCGCTTGGTCAGGTCTTTCAGTTTGGTAGAGATGTCGCCAGCTCCAGAAGCGACGGTCTTGGGAATGTTAGCCCTGAGAACTTTTGTTAAGGTCTCCAAGTAAGATCTGACAAGCTCTGCGGTATCTTTATCCTCCTCGAGCCTGTCGTAAGCGGTGTTACACAGTCTCTGGGATGTGGAAAGGGCAGGACTCAGTTGCTGTGTGGGATCTGGTGCGGGTTGCGACTCTTCGGCTCGGGGTTCGATGGACAGGACGACGGGTTTCTGCGCATCGTCGCTGGGAGGAGATTCCGGGGTATTTTCGAGGGTGGATGCAGCAGCTGGATGGTGAGGCTCTTTACCTCCTGCGTCTGTGCCGGCTGTCGTCTGAACATCAGCAGCGGCAGACGGTTTGGAAGGAGTATATAGTTCTGTTACGTCGCTGGAAGCTTTCGCGGTGCGTTCTACATCCTCATTCTCGGGAGACTGGACGTTCACTAGGGCTTATGAGTCTCTAGAAGGGTTCGTTACTTCGGCATTCGTCTTGACATACCTATAGATTGCGTAGAAGATGGAGCTGGCGAGGCGGCTGTGCTACGATCTCGGAAAGGATTCTTCAACCACTTTGCACGCTTTCCAGACTCTTTCACAGGCATGGCTTCGATGAGGACATTCGGCGGGAAAAGATGCTATCGTACGAGTGGTAATGAGTAAAGGAAAGTTGACAGCCGTTTGAAGTCGCGAAGCTGGAAAGACTGATCGCTGCGGCTGGCTCGCTTGGCTGCCAATGAGCTCACAACACAACTGTGGCGGCTCCATTAGAGCTGGCGGAGTCTACTCGGAAGAGTCTGATGGTGATGATAGTGATATATTTGATGATAGCGATTGTGTCAGCTCGATGATCATGGATGAAATGATAAGTCAAATGCGATGAAATGTCCGGGCGCAGAGAATTTCCTTAATGGGTGTACGGGAAAATGGAGATGAAGTCGAGCCCGAAATATCAGGTCGTTGACAGTGACGATGCGGATGGATCAGACGAGGCAAGATCCGTTCCGGGGCACAGATCACCAGTGCAAACGGTGGAAGGCCCGTGCGCTGACAATCTGGGGAGCTGATTTGGGAGCAAGCCGATTTTCGTGAATGGCTGTAATCCAATGTGCCAAGATCAAGCTAGTGAACTAGGTATTTCAAACGCTCGCAGTGTCAGCGCCAAAAATTGCTAATGTGGTTGCAATTAAGTGACTGTACCTCTGGAGTACCACTGGGCGGGGGTGCACGGCCATAAGTGCCTAGAAATAGACCCCGCTAAAATAATTAACTAAACAAACCAGCGACACCCAATTCGCCTTCTACTGTATCCTGGAAGCTAAGTTACTCCCGAGATATTTCCTCCTGGAAGCCACAGTGGTCCCGTGAGCCCACTGGCTGCCGAGACCTTCTCTCCTGGAATCCACCGGTATCCTGGGAGCCTTACTCCCAGGACCTCCTAGAGGCGTAGGGGTTCCTAGAATCATCAGGTCAGTGACCATCGTTTCTACTTTCTCTAGTTGACCGCATGTCCACCAGTCTCCCGTGCTCGCATATTCGCTATGTGTGGGAGGTCTAGAGGGTTAATGGGGCGGAGATGATCTACTTGGGTTATCTCGCTATTTGGATTATCTTTTGGATTGCATACCTTATTTGCGTTGCATAACCTACCTGCGTTGCACACTCTACCTGCGTTGCATACTCTACTTGGATTGCATACTCTACCTGAGTTGCATACCCTACCTGAATCGTATACTCTATTTGGATTATACACTTTATTGTATCTGAATACTACTGGGATTACACTCGTAAAGCATAGGCATCTTAAAGGATTAAGTTGCCAAATATCTGGGCACTGTTTAGATTACAAATTTAGATTTCTTATACTTATGTCACTAAATTGATAAAAAGGTTGTTGTAATGATCACTAGCACGTTGAGGTGACTTTAACACAATAGAATAGCTGGAGAGACGCTGAATAATAACTAGTGATACTGTATGATACAGAAGCTAATTGCTAAGGAGGGAAGATTATCTCTTCCCCACTCTGCACGCATATATACAGGGAGTAAGCACTAATTAGGGCACGTGCCATTACAAGTAGGGCATTCCAAGGTCTATACTTCGTAACCGCAACGCAATGATTTTATCACACCAGGAAGCCGCTAGCCACTTACAAAGGCTACTTACGGTAGTAGAGAGTCGATTAACTAATTGAGTTTTAACTCAAGAGTCTCTTGGCCGTGGAGTTACGCATACACAAATCAAGGTTTTTGAAGAGAGGCTTTTAGCGCTTCAAGAAGATCACTTACTACTCGGAAGACACTGGATTTACAAATTTCTGGCACGGAACCCTATTCTAAAGACAAAGAGGCTAATATAGTCGATTCCGTACTTATCAACTGTGCTTGTTCCGATGTTATTAATCCTTGGTTCCAAAAACTAGAGATTCCAGCTATTAAGGCTAGTTTAGCTAGCCAACGATAGAATATGAATGAGGATAGTATTATAAAAGGCTATAGTCTTAATGGATTTGTTATAAGACACGCTAAAAAGCGTAAGATTCAAGGAAAATAGCCAGGCTCGCGTACTTAGACGTTAATTATTAAGAATATCTCTGCAATAGGGGTCTCTACTCAACCTCTTGTAATTTACAAGGGAAAATCGGTGCAACAACAATAGTTTCTGTCTCAATTAGATGTATTTAACGATTAGCACTTTACTACAACCGATAATAAGTGGACGACCGATGGGACAACTCTTAAATAGCTAGAGAAGGTGTTTATCCCTTAGACGCAACCAAGTGATCATTTAGCAAGACTCCTTATTCTAGACGGCCACGGGAGCCATAAGACTACGAAATTCCTTTGGAAGTGCCTTGAAAACAATATATTTCTATTATATTTACCTGCACATACATCCCCAACTTCCAACGCAACGTTTACTCTTTAGGAAGATTATAAAGGGAATTGACGAGAAGGATTACGAATTAGGAAAGGCAAATATAAAGATTAGAGAATTAGAGGAGAGGTTAGAGCAGTTGAGACCAAGGAAAAGGAGAAAAGTCTAAACTAATCCAAATTCTAAGTTTACGACAACACGTACTATTTAAGAGGCTCAAATTGCAGCTAGAGATCTTCAAATTATACCTATAGAATCAAAATCGGAAGGAGATTCTGATTCTACAATATCTTATATAGAAGTTAACATAATATAAAGTTATTAAGTGTTAAATAGAGAGCACTGAAATCACGCGAGGGGAACGGAATAGGGGGGTGGGCGGAATGGGGGTGCTCGACGTTAGCATAGGGTTGCATTTTACCTCTGCTGTTGTAGAAGTGTTGAAATGGATGCGTTGGAAGTTCTCGGGCGTTAGCTAATACACATATCCTCGCCAAGCTGAATGTCACAAGGAGATGCAAGAAGAGCATCACAAAACTCCAGCTCCAGAGAGTTCAACAAGTGTAGTCATGTCATCGAAGGCCACGACGCTCCAAGAGAATTTTGGCACTGCCTGCTCAGCTCGAAAGCACTATGATCTGATTATCATGAAGGCCGCGTACTAAGCCAACAAGATGCCGAGGGATATTTCATTAACATTATATGAGGAATCTTCGTCCACATGCTTGCAACTCCTCAGCGTCTATGAGTAATCTCTCCGATGGCATGATGTATGCCGAAAGGCTTGATTCAACAACAAAGTGATTTGTTGACACCGAAACAGGCACATCCCAGATCTCTACCAAGTGGCGAATCTCTGCCCTGCGCCCATCTTAATGCGTCAACAGTCTATTATGAGCCAATTACAATTTGTTGAAACTTCTCGAATGTAAATTCCAGTGTTGCGGATCGACCCACTGGCAACGTGTTTTCTCGGAGTGTTCCTGAAACAAGCCTGGGACCCAATGCCTGTGGCCAGAATCTTGTGAGCTTAACCACGGTGATGCCTGCACCCTCAGATCACCAAGAGACTCCCGAAAAGGAAACCATAAAGTTGTACCAATTGGAATCAATGTGTACCACCAGAATAATAAACAAATGCTGCATCTGAAGCTGGATCCAGCCAATGAACGAGCCTTATCCTGTGGTATCTCTTAGGCGAGGCTTAAGTGAGCAAGCGCCACGCGGCCGATGCTTTGTTTAGACCAAACAAGTCACAGTCTTGACTTGACTAAATGAATTACCGAGGAGGATGGTGGGGCGCAACGTGCCGAGGAACACATGTGATGCAGGGTTGCATGAGGCAAAAAGCGTCATATATAACTATATAACAGATACCAACTTCGATCTCAAATTCGCTGCACACAATCCCAGAGAACACAGACATGGCGACAAGCACTATCACCACCGCCTCAGAAGCGGGCAAGACCACCATGGCGCCAGCCACATCTACCACCCGAAACCACAAGGACTCGATGAAATCAACCTGGCGAACATGGGACAAGAAAACCTGGAATCATGAACAAAAGATCATGGATCTTCTCGGCCTGCATCCGACTGATCTCAACCGCGAGGTGCCAGTCTTTGCGAAGACAGACAAGATGGCCTACGTTCCTCACATGGAAGGCCACAAATGGATTCTCTTCCACGCTCTCTGGCCTCTCTTAGTTCACCAAGCATACATCTACTTGACCGGTAGAAATATACATTGGCTCGCTGCCTTTGCTTTCTACTCAATCACTTACAAGTTCAACGCTATTCGCGAAATCCACAAGATGCGAGAGCTTGGCCACCAGTATGGATACCTCGATGGCGACAAGCATGAGCGAGATCAAGTTCCAGACTCTCGTACCAAAGAAGTCCTCCACTCTCTCACCTCGACGGCTACGATCCGTCCTATCGTCAGTTGTTTCCTGGCATACGCGACAAGCCAAGATCCTCTCTCCACCTTCAGCTGGTATCTTCCTCTGGAGATCGGCGCATATGGAGCCATCTTGGACTTTTGGTTCTATTGGTACCACCGTGTCATGCATGAGAATGAGACTCTATGGTCGTTCCACCGAACTCATCACCTCACCAAGCACCCCTCACCACTCCTCACTCTCTACGCCGACTCTGTCCAAGAGGTTTTCGACATCATTGGCATTCCAATCATCACATATGGGACCATGAGATTGATGGGTTTGCCAATGGGCTTTGCAGACTGGTGGATCTGCCAGCAGTACGTTGTGTTTGCCGAGCTATGGGGACATAGCGGCCTACGACTGTACTCCACACCACCTACGACATTCACGCCTATCCTCAGATTCTTCGACGCCGAATTGTTGACGGAGGATCACGATCTTCATCACCGCCAGGGGTGGAAGAACAGCTACAATTATGGCAAGCAGACTCGTCTCTGGGATCGTCTATTCGGAACTTGTCATGAGAGGATCGAGGCAGTGGAGGGAAACATCGATTGGAATACTCCAGTATCGTTGTCACTGTGGTGAGTAGCCTGGACTTCGATTTGGAAATTGCCGCCTGGTAGAGCTAGGTTCCGCTTTGTCGTCCCAGCCGCACCTATGTCTCTTTGGGACATAGGGTTAGTCTCCAGAGAGGGAGTCAGTAGCTTGCGCGCACGTAGGATTTCAGGGTAGAGCCATGTGAAGCCGAGGATTTTGGGTTTGGTGACTGCCGGTGCTAGTCATGGGACAGCGCTGTCGATCATTTTAATTGCGAAGACGTGCTTTGAGAAAAGTGGGTCTCATTTAGCCGAGGCTCGAAGCGGGGGCATTGTTTTGATTTGCATCTCTTCCCAGCACCGTATCACGAGTACCCCTATGTATGCAAGTTTCATAGAAATAGCTTGATATCATTGTATTTCTTCACTAACACGAACTGCAAAATCAGAGATGCAAGTCAAAAGTTGGTTAGTTAGATCAGATACGACAACGAGGATGAGAAATACATTGAAGATTCAGGGTTCATAATTATTATGACCAATGAGCGCAGATTTGAAGGTGATGACATCTGGGAGAAATTTGTGGACGCGTCTTCTTCGGAAGAGCAAGTTGAAGGTAACCTCCGTTATGCATTGGTAGTCACACGCAGGCCTTCGCGGCAAGGGGTTGCTACGGCGCACAAGCAAGGTGGTCGATAAGGCAGTCTAGTTAAGTTGACTTAAGTCAGTTGGCCTTAAATTCGTAATCAGTCAGTTATTAGCCTTAACCCTAATAAGTCAGTGGCTATATGCTCAACTGATTTAGACTGTCAGTTAAGAGGTAGGAAAATCCTCATAATAGGGTCAGTTTAAGTAGGGGTAATTGAATTGGTTTTTGGGTAATGCCCCCGGTAAATGAAGCTCGCCCAAGGCAAAATACAAGCTTATAATTGGCTCAATTAACCGAAACGGTCCAAACGGCCACTTTTGGCTTTACTTTCGGTTACCCAAAATACTTTTGATAAACCCCGCTTTGTTTATTACACCGGCGATTTTAATACTTAGCCTTATTAAATTAAAAGTATATAAATAACTTACAAATAATTAAATAAGATATTAATCCTAAGAAAAGTAGAAAAATCTTAAAATAAACGTTTATCTTTGGTTCTTTAAAATATTTATTTTATTTGGTACTATAATTAATCTAAATCAGTTTAAATCAGTACTGATCAATTTATTCAGTTAAGTTCATCAGTTACAATATTTACGTCAGTCAGTCAGTTGGTTTGAATTCTTTAGCTGATACTGACGACTTATCGACTACCTTAATTACGTACAGGTCCAGGGACTATGTATTATGGCAACTCTCGTTCGCAGAGATAGTAAGTGAAGTAGCTGCATATTTGAGATACACGGTAATGTTAATACAGCTTAGTAAAATACTTATCTACTCTTTAAATATATATTACTTAAAGATATAGCGAATCGCCGTATTAGATAAACGAGAACGTACCTAAAGAAGATCTAGTTAGACTACCTTTGCCTAAGTATTAGGTCTCCGGCGTAAATCGGGCATAATTGATAGAAGGTTTAAACGAATAGTTGAGTTTACAGGGGGGGAGTTAGGTTTGAGTTAAACCTAGATGCGACGGAGGTAGGGGTTAAGTATAAAATTGAGTCAAGCGAGGGGAGCTAGGGCAAGAAGAGGGTCCGATTAAGCTAAGAGGGGTTACTTTTCTTAAGATTCGAGCTCTTAGGTAGTTTAGTACGTAGATTATAGTAAGTAAAGAGCGATTTATATCTCTACTAGATAATAAAGGTTAATAGTATTCCCGAGTTTCTGTGAGCAGGCGGTGTAGTTTTGTGATTATTATTTAAAATAAAGCTAAGCGAGGTGGTAAGGTAACGACTTAATCTGGAGATAAACTTTAAGCGAGGTAGTAATAGTAACCCCTTAAACAACATTCATAGGTTCCCTACTCCACATCCGGTTCCCCTGGAGTCGCCGCTCAGCATCCCGGATGTAGTTTATCAGATGGACCAGGGCCGGAGTACAAGAGAATCAGCATCTGATATTCTGAGGCTTGGGCGACCAGGCATCAGCACCATCAGCGTTCCCCTGAATACTGATGACCGCACTTTTACCACAGCTACTATGATCACACAAGGATCGCAAGCTTCATCCGATCCTGATATCATGGGTGAGTAAAGGATATTCCCTTGGTCAGAGACATGTGGTAACCTGCGATAGGGCAGCAATTGGCTGTTGGTGCAGCCCCTTCCAGTGTGCCCACGACTTCCCTTCGTAAGTACATATCCGTCGCTAGAGATTCCTCACCTTCTAATAATTAGAAGCTGCAGTAACTAGATCATCTGGCCAAAGTGGCACGTTTGACGAGGTGGGTTAGGTATGGGAAGGTATTCTCGTAACGTAGTGCGGATCATTTTGTGTGGATATATATGTCGGGGTTGTTGATACATATTGTGGAAGGAGTCGTTGATAGCCAAGCCATGCACGTACTGTTGCTCGCTAACTCATGTTGATTGTTTAATCGCGACCACGCGCCACTGCCGTCCTGCAAACAAACACAATCCAACCTCAAGGGAGCAGTACCCTCACATTCGGAATGGCTAGCCTTGCCCAAATTGGCCAAATACTTGGATTTGGAGGACGCGCCCATGTTTTCGAGGCCACAATTGAGGGGAAGCCCATGGCACTCAAAACGGTACGTATTCTACCATGATAATAGGACAGTATCTAATATGCATACAGTACCACACGAAGCACTTTTGTCAAACAGAGCTGGCTATATATGAGTACTTGAAGGAATCAGGGCTTCACCCGACTTACCTCCCCCACTATTATGGGCCAATTCGCCTTACTCCCGATCACCTACGAACGATCGAATCTTCAATCCACAATGCGCAGGGTAGCACTACATACCGGGTTGGGATCGGAATCGAGAGAATAGTGGGCTCTTGTCTCGGCGAAAGTATCAATGGTATGGCTGATAGAGAACTCGCATCCTTGGAGGAGAAGATATTGGTGGCCTTTTTGGACCTTCACAAGACTGCGGAGATCTGTCACAAAGATATCAAAGCTGATAACATTTTATTGCTACCACCTCACACACCTGGATGCAATGGCTTTATTACCATTGATATTAGTGAAGGAATCATTCGAAGAGATACAACAGACGCGGCCTGAAGAGACGCGTGCAAAGGAGATATACAAGCTCTTCGGGAAATTTTCAAGGATGCCAGGTCAGCAAAGGTCAGTTGAAGAAACAGCTTGAAAAAAATATGACGTAACTGACCAATGTAGGCAGTCTCAGCCGGATGCCAGCTTATTCAAGATGCAGTATCGTGCGACACCGATACTCCGAAACGTTTCAGTGATGACCTTCAAATCCAGCTCTCACATTTCTTAAGTTCTGCACAACCAGCCAAGTCAGTCTCACTTCTTATTGACATGACACTTCTCACCATCAAACACCCCATCGGCGAACCTGGCTTTGCGCTTGTCCGTGTACTTCGATCTGTTGGGCGGTTTTCGGAAGCTCTTCGCGTCCTTGGAAGTTGCGTAGCAGCCGGATCCGATGCACCTTTATTCGATTTCCAAAAGGCGAAAGTTTTACAATCGCTTGGCTTGGATTCAGATTCCCTGCCGTATTTTGAAAGCGCAGTATTAGGTTTTGAATCACGGCTCGGTACAGATCATATCACTACCCAGTCATGCCGTTGTGAGCTTGCCATACAGTGTATCCGCTCTGGCGACAGCAAAGGAGCAAAACTCATCCTAGCTGGGCTTGCAAAGTTTTTTTGAGGGCAAGATTCCACGGACAAAGAAAGAGAGGCAACTCTCTCGAGTGTTAAAGCAGCTAGGGCTGCCAGCTATTCAAAGTTCTGGATCCGAAAAGCAGAAGAGGTCAGCAGATGTCTCTTGCATTGAAGTATCTCCCTCAACAAAGCGTTCTAGGCTCTCGTAATGTATGCAGTACTGGCTTCAACGGTCTGAAAGCATTCACTAAAGCCCAGATACGATGTCAAAGGAAACAACGGTGTCGATTTGTGCAGGGCGCGATATCTACCGCCTCTCTCTAACGCGGCCGCGGGCAACTCCTCCTCAATCTCCTACCAAACTCACAATCGGCGGTCGGCACTACCATCAAGCTTCGCTTCGTCCTCGAACTACAACCCCGCCTTTGCGCTTCATGGCGCAGAAGACACGGTCGGCAGCGCTGCAGTAATTTGATCGAGTTACGTACTCGAGGTCTGCGGACCCGAGAATCAACTCAGTCGAGCAGTAGATATGGGGGAAAAGGACGGACAAGAAATTTTCTTGAGTCACAACTGATCATGGATGCACCCGCCCCTACATCTTTAACAGCATCGACAAGTTTCATGGGGATATTTCGAGACCCAACCAGACGAGAGTAAAATTGTGAAGCCTTTGGAAATGCTACTTTGCCGTCCTTTTCCGTTAGATGGCCGTCTCGTTCATATGAGGAAGGGATAAGCAGAGCAGTTCCTAGTCTCTGGCATTGAGGAAGGGTTGATGATGAAAGAAGGAGGGTTGTTGATGGATGGAGGCGTGAGACGAACGCCTTTGGACGACACGCACTTCAGCCAGTTAGTGCTTCACTCCTTGATCCCAGCACCTCTGTCATCTTGTCGGACAAAATTAGCTTGTGTATCAAGTCGCCCTGCCAATTTTTGTAAGGTGGAAACACGAGAGCGCATTCGTTGTGCATTGCGGCCCTGGAGAGTCGAAGTTTCCTCACAAGTGGTCGTCCCTTCAACTACGTTCATTAGCCCCGCATATCAAATGCCAGTCCTTTAGGAGTGTTCTCCTTACAGATGCCTAATAACGTCCTGAACGCATTACGTCCGAGGTCTAACCACACTATCTGAGAGAAAAGTGACGCTACATATTATTACCCCACCAATCTCTCTTCTCCTCTTCTCTTCCTTTCTTCCTCTCTTCTCTTCTCCTCGCTTCCTCTTCTCCTCCTCTCGCCTCCTCGCCTCCTTTGGAACTGCTAGGAGCTTGTAGGGGTGATATATCGTAAGCTCTGAGCTGCTGTAAGGTGACCTTGCTTAGAGCTGGAGCACTCGAGGCTGAGAAGCTGTGCTAATTAGGGCAGGGAACCGGAATGTAGCGGCTCTATTTGTTTATTTTCCACAACAGCCGAGTGTTAGTATATTTGTTAAAAAGTAGGCATAGATTATTCCTTAGAACACATGACCATATTTTGAAACGCCTAAACGAGCAATTATTGTTGCAGTTATCTCACCCTCGCTAGTTCTTTCTCAGAGTTCAGTTTCTTTAAGGTTCAGTAGTAGACTTAGAATGATGTCCATTCATCAACCGAAAAGCACGATATTACTTAAACGTTCAATCTACCTCAGACAACGACTAGGTCCGCAACCACCGCCCTATGATCACTGATAAACATCCCATCGACGTTATTATTCCAGATCTCGAACTGCGTTCCCGTAACCTTCCCTTGTCCTGTAGGGCCCAGCCAGATATAATCAATCCGACTAATCCCCGTCGCAGTAAATCCTGTATAGGTCAACTGGTTCGTTCCCAGCCTTACTGCGCCCGAATTCCATATTTCTGTCAAATATCCTGTGGCCTGTAACGTCGCATATGCATCTCCGCTTGGTTCCGAGTTGAAGTCGCCAGTCAGAGTAACAGAGAGAGGACCGTATGTTGCTTGCACTGCTTGGATACGTGCAACAACGACTTTGATGCCTTCGCTGCGCGCCTGCGACGAGACGTTATCGAGATGTGTATTGGCATGTATGAAGCGCTTCCCAGTCGTCTTGTCCTCGAACACACCAATGGTGACCACACGACGACTGCCTGCTCCCCAGCCATAAGAGACGACATCGGGCGTTGTGGAGAGCCATTTCATTTCGCTGTACACGACAGAGACCATATCGGACCTGTACAATATGGGATTGTACTCGCCACTGGTGGCACCATCATCGCGTCCGAAGCCCAAATGCGCCCAGTTGGATCCTAAACCAGATTTGACATCCGAAAGCTGGTTGTCGAGAACTTCCTGTAGACCAAAAATGGAAATTTCGCCAACGGCGGCCTTCGACGTGATGTTCTGAAGGTGCGCGATCACATGAGGTTGTCGACACCGTGAGGAATCGATCCAGCAGAACAGGTCCCACCATGGCTTTTCGTTGATTTCTAAGGAGGATGCGGCATAACGTATGTTCCACGATACGATGCGTAGTGGGACACTGGCTGATGCAGCCGTGATGGCAAGCACGAAACTAACAATGAGAGATGTGAATTGCATTCTGACGACGGAGTCTGTCATTTAGCGGAGGACGAGATCGTTCCTATTTATGTTGATGTCTCCACTATATCGTTCCCCGCTCCAAGAGCACCCTGTTTTTGAATGGCTTGTGTGGTGGATATACGACCTTGAATTGGTTCGTGCTCCGGGTGCACTGTTGTTGCCAAGAAAATAATGAACCAACGTGACCACAATAAACATTACTTCAACACGCCTAGCTCGCCAGATCTCTTGCCAATTGAAAGCTGCTGGCGAGCTGTAAAGCAGTATATTGCGAAGCATCGCCGTCACGATAGTACTATGGACGATTCACGTTGTCTTGCGATCGAAGGATGGGAGCGAATTCCTCAGGAGACCATTAATAAGTGGGTCGATTCCATGGTATGGAGGATGGAAGATGTGTTAGTGGGTGGGGGAAGGAGGACAGACTTGGTAATACCTATATGTGACCTAGCTTTCTATGGGGTTTATTAGCAAGTGTATGTTCCGATAAAGTATTGAGTGCCTTTTATTTTGTCAACCGCTTGCCAGGGAATCGCGTTGTTAGCATCACACTGGTGGCATCCCCGCGAAACCATTGCGCAGCCGAGGTGATGTGGCGGAGCAGGATTATAATTAGAGTCGATTAAATTAAAATATTTAAAGAATAGTATATTAAAATCTAATAACTTTTGTTCGAGGCTTAAAGTACTATTATTATTAGTAGTAGTATTAGCGCGGCCGTATAGTAAATTAGTCGTTTTCGTCGAGTGATTAGCTTGTAAATCCTCGATTTAATCTTCAGTATCGCTTCCTAATTCGTATTGTAATTTAATAAGATTTTTAATAATATAAATAATTAATTATCGATCAGGATTAATAGTAAGCCAGCCCTTTAAATATTTTAAGTTTTCTTTTGATAAAATATTAGATAATTTAGCTTCGTTAAATATTGTATTATTAGTTTGGAATAAATAAGGATTTTTTTATAATATCCTTAGTATTTAAAAGCTTTATATTAATCCAGTTGTAAAACTGAATATATATTAATAAATAAGCTTTTAATATATTACTTAATTAAAGGCATAGATAGCGTATATTACGACTTTCTAAGCGAGTTATATTAAGGCCCTTGTGATACGTAGTCTCGATTCTAATTAAATTAGATAAATTATCGATTAAGAGGTTCCGTTTATTTAAACTTATATTATTTTTATAAGCAATAGTTAATATTTCCGAACCTCTAATAGGATAACCGCTAGTTAAATATATAAGACATAAAAATAAGTCTAAGAACTCTTAACGATCTTTTAAATAAATTTTTAAATTAAAAAAAAGAGATTTAGTGTAAAAATAATTCTATTATATAAGGGATTTTTAACTCTATATAACTACTTTAGCTAATCACCTGTATATTCGCTTATATAACCTAATTAGGTATTTATTTGCGAGCAACGAGCTAAAATAATCTCTTATCGGAAACTAAGGCTTCCGCAGTCTAGCCCGTAAGCGCACTTATAAGAGCTACTAAGTCATAAATATCTTAAGGAATAAGGAGATTAGTCTTTTGTAATTATATTAACATAAGCATTCATATCTTACTCCGTACTTTTTATCTATTATCCTCTTATTTAGCTTGCCACGAGTTAAACGAGCGACAGCTTTAGTGAAATGTTTTATGTCATCTATCTTGCGTAATGTAACGTTTCTGGTTCTGACTAGTACGCGGCGTACAAGCTCGTCGGTTGGTATTAGCTAAGAAGTAAAGTCACAAGAGGTTTGGGTTCTCAATACGAATTAAGACGTTACAAGTAATAATTAAACTGCTATATAAATTTAAGCACGAAGCTCTACTACCTAAGAAACTACTCTGTTTATATAGAACTCCGATTCCAAGTGCGAGCCTTGCTAGACGTTGTTACGACAGGTATACTTCGGCTAGGGTTCAGCTAGGTCAGGGGTCCGGAACAGGTCCGACTCCCTATATATATGGCTCCCTCCTGTAGAGTAGCTCTGTAGTTTTGTATTCTAAGTGTTAAGTCAATCTTTTACGTCCAAGGCTCTTGTGTCGTTACAGACGTCTCGCAAAGTTTGCTGCGAGTCCACGAGCCCGTCTAGCTGGCTAGCACATCACGTGACCACAAATCCTTCCGAAGGCACCAAAATTGCAGTGCGGCAGATTGCGCTAAACCTAATTGGGAAGACTAAGTAGCGAGCATGCGACATGTTGATGTGAATAGTGCTCGACTACGATAGGCCTTATTAGGAGAGCCCCCCTGTAACGTTGCTGGGTTCTGACTGGTACGCGGCGTACAAGCTCCGTCGGTTGGTATCAGCTAAGAAGTAAAGCCACAAGGGGTTGGTTCTCAATAGGAATTGAGACGTTACGAGCAATAGTTAAACTGCTATATGAATTTGAGCACGAAGCTCTACTACCTAGGTGTTGGGATAGCCTTAGCTAAGGGGCATTCTCTTACTCTGACAGCTTCCAAAGATAGTCGTCTCTCCTGGCCCAATGAAGCTTGGTTTCATACTTTGCCTCCTGGTTTCGTACGAGTAATGCTTATACGAGCTACGGGGTTTAGTAATTGATGTATTTAAGGTAGCTTTCCCTTTCGTACGAAAGGGACACACGGAATATACTTGATCAAACTTCACTTGTTGTATTCTTTGTCACCCTGATATCAAGTATCGAACCTTGGTTAGATACTAACACTAGGAAACTACTCTGTTTATATAGAACTTCGATTCTGACTTGATCCCTAGGAGCCCTGGATCCTAAAGCTCCAAAAGCTCCATGTCCTCACGTGACCACTAGTCCCATGATTCTGTACTTGTCTTGGCTTCTCTGTGCAGCAAAGCTGCCGAGCCTCAGGGCCAAGACACACGTGATCCTTCAGATCGTGACACTCCCGTGTATTTATACGTACTAGAGCTCTCTCTTACAGAGAGCTCTCCTTTCCTCCTTGTCTTTTCTTCTCGATTCTGAGCGTAGCTTTAGGCCCAAATACAAAGCTAGAGTCTACTCGCCGTATCAACCTATTGCCAGCCGTAACATGCCAAGCCTCAGGGCCAAGACACACGTGATTCTTCAAATCGTAACACTACTAAGTTATGGACATCTTAAGACATAAGGAGATTAATCTTCCGTAATTATATTAACATAAGCTTTCGCATCTTGCCCCGTACTGTTTTAACTATTACCCTCTTACCTAGCTTGTGTTACGGCTAGCAAAAGGTTAATACGGCGAGTTGACTCTAGCTTTATATTTGGGCCTAAGGCTACGCTTAGAATCAAGAAGAAAAGACAAGGAGAAAAGGAGAACTCTCTATAAGAGGGAGCTTGAGTATAAATATATAAAGGAGCCTCCTAATAGGGCCTAGCGTAGTCGGGGGCTATTTATCTACATGTCGCAGGCTCGCCACTAAGTCTTCCCTATTAGGCTTAGCGCCGTCGCATAGCTAGCGATGCTACGAGCTAGTGTCGATTAAAATACGAGGCGCATTATAAGTCGTAACATTACCCCCCCCTCCGAAAAAACTACGTCCGCGCAGTTATAGTCATAATCGTGTCGTCCTCGAGGTCGTTATAGTCGTCGATACTAGCGTTATAGGCCTCTAGCCACTTAAGGAGAGCTTTTAGCGGGCCTTTAATATTCAGATACTCTAAGTAGAACCTCTTAATTATATACGGAGCTATTATAACATCCGAGTATAAGTACTACTTTAAGTCTTCGTCGGCGCTTAGTCACTTAATATAGTAAAATAGCTTATTCCGCATAACCTTAGAGTTAAGGATGCCTTTAATTTCCTACTTATCTTACTTAGGCAGTAGCTAGATAAGTGCCGGCGTAACACTAGCTTGTCCTGGCAGGGGGTTATCGACATACTTACGGAGCGAGTACAAGTAGAAAACAAGGTAAATTAACTAGTCCTCTAATAACTTAACTCTCTAACTCTCTCCTTCCTTAGCGATTACTTTAACTAGGCCGTACTACTTATTAAAGAGCTTCCTTAAGAGTCAGTCGACATTCTAGTTCTAAGTATTAACTAGTACTAAGTCGCTAACGTCCTAGTTAATAGCACGTCGCCCACAATTCGCTAGTCGTTCTATTTTCTCTTATTAATCTTTAAGAGACAACTATGTGACTTTTATAACCTCCTTTATTCGTAATGCCACTTAGAGAGCCTCCTCGCGATTAAGTTTCTCCGTTACTATAGCCGGAGGCTTTAAGTTAATTAAGTCTTAGGAAGTCCTTAGCTTAATACTATTAAGTAACTAAAAAGGGGACAGGCGGCCTAAGGACTTATATAATAACGTTAATTAAGTAATGTCTACGATTAGTAAGAGGTCACTCTAATTATCTTAGTAATAGTAGTTAAAGAAACAGAGCCGCTACTTAATATATTTGTCGGTCGAACTCGGGTGGTACCACGTATTCAAAGTAGAGTCGACTCTGAATTGACACATTAAGGGGTAAAATCCTGTATGGTAAAATGTGTATTCAAGAAAAGGAGAGCTCTGTACTAGAGCCCCCCCTTAAATACTCGTTAAGCGAGCATGTGACTAAAAACGTGACTATTAAACCAACAATATTAGTTTATTACTTCCGTCTAGTCGTCGACGTTTAAGTTATACGCTGTCGTTAGTTTTACTTTAGTCCCGAGGATACGACAGTACTCCTTCTAAAAGGAAGAGACGAACTAAAGTCCGCGGTCTAAGACAATAAAGTCTGATATACTAAAGTGTTAAATCTAATAAACAAAAAAGAGAATAGTTATGCCTTTAGCCGTAATTGTGTTATTATAAGGTATTAAGACTAGTTTCTTAAATAAGCGGTTAATAATAACTATAACAAAGTTATAGCCGTACTTATTTAGTAATAACTTCGTGAAGTCTATTATAAGGTATTAATATAGCCGAGCAGGGATTAGTAGGGGGTATAAAAAGCCAGGGGTCTTATCCCTACGGGCTGTTTATCGAGAGTAACTACAGTTTATTACGTATCGAGCTATATCTATAACGAGGCCGTTCTAATAATATTTACGACTTAATAACGCCTTTATTTTTCTGATCCCCGCGTGTACTACTAAAGGTTAAGAATATATATAACAAATAAGTATTATACGAAGCTCCGGCGGTTCTACGGGCACTTCTAGGCGGCCTTAGAAAAGTAACTTATTATTTACTAGCTCGTAATCTAGCGACTATTCCTTAGCTTTTTATTAGAGAGGCTCTAACGAGAGAGACGACTTATTAACTAGGAGTACTTAATTAATAACATTATATTCTACGATATTATAGGCTATTATAAAGTTAGGGTCTAACTCCTCCGTAGTAAGCGTCTCTAGGTCGATTAGTATTTCTATATCAGGCTCAGGTTCCGGCTCTAGCTCTAACTCGTCACGTGTCTTAACATTATAATCCGGGATTATAGCCTTTATAAGTGCTAGGGGTATTGTCTCTACGACGTCGATATAAGCGTCTATGAGATCGATAGTAAAGAGCTAGAAGTCGCTGGCGACTCACGGGTCAATTTTATTAGTCGGAATTAATTATTAGCTATAAATAGCCCGCTTACGTGCCTCTATAGCCGTGAAGTCTTGATCCCGTTAAGATAGGGTATTAACTAAAGTATTAGTCAACTTAATATAATATATAATCGTGAAATAAAAGTCCGTAAAGAACTCAGCCTATTAAGCCTACTTAGCCGTAAAGTCCTTAGTAGTTATAAAGTATTTTAGGGCTTAGTAGTCAGTGTAAACAAGGACCTTCTTTTAAGTACTTAGGAGCTCCGGGCGATATTACTTAAATAATTAGAAAATCGCTAGTATCTCTTTATTGTGGATTAAGTAGTTAAACTTAAAGTCCGTTATAGTCTTAGAAAAGTATCTTACGAAGTAAAAGGTATCGTCTTCTTAAAATTAAGATAAAACCCCTACGACGACTCTATCTAAGGAATTAGTCTTTAGCCGCGTTTACTTAATAAAGTCGTAGTAACAAAGAATTAACGTAAATTAGAGGGCTTCCTAGAGAGTCTCTTAAGCGTTCTTATAAGCGTTGTCAAAGACGAAGGGAACGTTCTTTCTAATAAGTATTATAAGAGGACGTGTAATACGACTATAGTCTTTAATAAACCGGCGGTAGAAGTTATAAAAGCTAAAGTAGTTTTATATACCTTATATATTATTAGTGTATCGCTAGTCTTTAATTATATTAATCTTCCCTAAGTTTACTTCCACGCCATTAACTCTAATAATAAATCCTAAGAACTTAGTCTTTTATACACTAAACTTAGACTTTTTAATATTAACTTAAAGTCCGTGTACTTATAATATTACTATGACCTCCTTAACGTAGACCTTATATTCCTCCGAAGTAAACGAATATATAAGGATATTATTTATATAAGCCGCGTAGAAGTCGTCGAGGTACTCTATAAAGATATCGTTAATAAATCACTAGAAAGTCGCCGGATTATTAGTAAGGCTAAAGGGAAGGACCTTATACTTATATATATTATATTAAGTGCGGAAGGTCATATAGTCTTTACTCTTAAGGGACATACAAATATAATAGAAAGCTTATTAAATATTAAGCTTTATAAAAACCTTTGCCTTATAAATACGAGCTATTATCTTATTAATTAGAGAGATTAAGTACAGGTCCTTCTTTAATAAAGTATTTAGTTTCTAGTAGTCGACGTATAGCTAGAGATTACTATCGGCTTTCTTGGCGAAGAAAATAGGGGTCGCGTATAGTGCGCTAAAGGGCTTAATAAAACCTTTATATAAGTTATTAATAATATATTACTTAGTCTCTAATAGCTATTCTTTAGTTATACGCCGGAGAAGTTTAAAAGACAAGTCGTTCTCTTTAATAAACTTAATCTAGTAGTCTACGTCTTAACGATATACTAGTAACTCGTCGGAGGCTCGCTGAGAGAAAAGGGGAACGTACTCTTAATACTTTACTAGGAGCTTCTTACTTACTAGCTCATTGTCTTGCGCGTACTTAGCCTTTAAGGCCTCCTTTAAGGTTAAGTCTCTATTTATTAATACGAGCTCGACATTTAATTAGTCTAAGTCCTTTCGCTAGCGACGAGTTAGCTCTTAGTCGATCTCGTGTATTAATATTATAAAGGTTTCTACTTTATTCTTCTTAGTTCTCTTAAGTTAGAGATACGTCGTAAATATCGCTATTATTAATATAAAGAAAATCTCTATAATAAGCGACTTTAATTAATAATTCGCTAGAGAGACTTTACGAGCTCTCCCGTCCTTAAGTAGTAATCTTAAATCACGGGATATTAAAGGATTTAATTAATCCTTTATAATACGCAGGCGCTCTTTAACCTCTCTAGTGAAGCTCGAGGGTCAAGTCAGCGAGACACTAGCTATAAGTCGTATAAAGATCTTTAGCTTAGAGAAATCGTCGAGTGCCGTAATCCTAACTTACTTCCGGCGGTAATTATTTGTATCTATAAGGGCATCCCTTCGTTTTATATTAAGCTAGTAAAATTTAACGATTAATTTATTAGAACAGTTAATGTCGACGAAGACTCGCTAGTTAAAGTACGGCTAAACGGGCATATTTAATAGCTATTTTAGTCGATTTTAGTTCTTTATATACGACTACTTTAAGTCGTAATACTCGAGGAACTTCCGACTAATTAAGACATTAGTATTACTTAGGTTAGTCACTAGAAAGGGGAAGTTAATTCGCCGGCGGTCGATTGTTAAGGTAAGTAAGACGGCCGTGTTAATTAGCTTACTTTTCTTACTATTATAACTAATTAAGACGATTAACTAAAGGAGAGATATAAAGGAAATATTAAATTACTTAATAAGTTAGTATACGAAAGAGGTTTTAATAATACTAAAAATATTAGCTCTATTATTAATATATATAAGTGTCTTAATAAAGAATCTATTCCTTCTTAATTAAATACTAATTAAGAATTATTACTCTTTAATAAGAGCACAGAAATTAAATATTAAGTCCTTTTATAAGTTATAGCTTATGTCGAAGTGTAAGTCTTTATTACGGCCTAAGAGTTTTTTAATAGCTCGTTAGTCTCTAAATCCTCGCTAACGACTAACTGAGAAATCGACTTATTAAGAGCCTAGTCTTTACGGCGCTTAAGGCAGTTACTAGCCTAATAGCCGGTCTTACTATAATAAAGACAAGTGTTAGAAGAGACGTCCCTAAGTGTAAGAGGAAGTACAAGGGACTTAAGTTAACGTAAGACAGGCGAAGGAGAGGGTGTACACTAGTAGACATCTAACGATTGTCTTAGAGTTAGTAGTCTCCGCGCGTAAGAAACGGGGGTAAGGGAGGTCGAGCGTAAGTTATCCTTCTTTAAGATACCGCGCGAGTCACTAGTACTAGTATTATTAAAAGAGACTCGAGGGGCTTTATAGGCAATAATAATAACACGTTTATTAACTCGTCTAATAGCGATATTCTACAACTCACGATCTAAGACGACTAAGAACTTATTAAGAACTATATAATCTCCGGCGAATTTATACTTCTTAATTTAAATGTCGTACTTAAGCTTATCTAAGACTTTCTCGTATACGTCGTCGAACTAGCGGTTAAGTGAGATTTTTCTAGTAATTACGTACGTCGTGAACCTTATATAGAATTCGTTATAAGTTATATTACTTATTTGTAATTAATTATACTTAAGTTTAGCGGCCTATACTTAATTATAGTCAAAGAAACGCTAGTTTAGGGCCTTTAAGACGTCGGCGGCTCCGTTAAAGTCTCTAGCGAAGTCAAGGTTTATTTATTAAAAGATAATAGTCTTAGCCTCTCCCTTTATATACTTAAAGTAAGTATAAACTTACGATTCGCTAGTAAAGAAGTTACTTAAGTACTTTTAAATAAAGAGCTTTATATTTATCTTTTAAGCGTCGTATTTAATTTCGCCCTTATAGTCACTAAAAGGGGTATAGGGGTACTTAACCTTATTAAGCTTAACGGCAAGGATAATAGGGTTTAACTTAAGGAGGTAATAGTCGGCAATAAGCTAGA
Source organism: Leptodontidium sp. 2 PMI_412 (assembly GCA_021432625.1). Classification (NCBI taxonomy): domain Eukaryota; kingdom Fungi; phylum Ascomycota; class Leotiomycetes; order Helotiales; family Leptodontidiaceae; genus Leptodontidium; species Leptodontidium sp. 2 PMI_412. Next base: position 24,103 of record MU270614.1, on the reverse strand, counting down.
GGTCCGCTGTAAGAGCACGTACAGATCAGTTAAAAGGGGAGGGAATATTAGTCCCTTAGCGAGGGTTATTAATAGTATATTAAGTGAGGGCTTATATAATAACAGCGGCGATAGTAAAGCTAATAAAGTCCTTAATTAACTAATTTACCTTAGCTTATTAAGCGGGGGTAAGGCCTTCTATATCGGTAGGCTCTAGCGATGCGTCGAAGAAGCGCTGGGGTTTGTCTTTTAAGTCTGAGTCGAATCTGTTAAAGCTCTCCGGCTCCTCCGAGAGAGTCTCGACCGAAGGGATAGGGGTATCGATAAAGCCTAGCTGTACAGGGGCGCTCCTTTCTCTAAAGCTTCGCCGACGAGGGGGAGAAGTCAGTAGTAATAGTAAGGTAAAGTAGAGAGGTGTTTGAGGTTATTAATCGATATATTAATCAGACATACGTTCGAAACGGGGCGCGCGTTAAGTTGCGGCAAGGCAGGTTAATCGCGAGAGAATATCCAGCTTTCTCTAGGACAGTTTATTACTAGGGTAGAGAAGTACTTATCTGTCGAATAGGCCAAGGTGTTAAGGCTCGTTATTATTACAAGGGCAAGTCGACAAGTCGTAAGACCGGGTGAGATATAACGCTTTATAGCGAAGGGGTACTAGTCTTTTCTTATATTACGGCTAGTAAAAGGTTAATACGGCGAGTTAACTCTAGCTTTGTATTTAGGCCTAAGGCTACGCTCAGAATCGAGAAGAAAAGACAAGGAGAAAAGGAGAGCTCTCTATAAGAGGGAGCTCGAGTATAAATACATAAAGGAGCCTCCTAATGGGGCCTAGCGTAGTCGGGGGCCATTCATCCACATGTCGCAGGCTCGCCACTAAGTCTTCCCTATTAGGCTTAGCGCCGTCGCATAGCCAGCGATGCTACGAGCCAGTGTCGGTTAGAATACGAGGCGCATCGTAGGTCGTAACAGCTTGCCACGAGTTAAACGAGCGACAACTTTAGTGAAATGCTTTATGTCTTTTATCTTGCGTAAGTCTAAGCCCAGAGACCTCTTCTTATACTTAAGACGTATTAGCTTATTATTTTTCTAGACTTTAATTCTATAATATTATTAATATACGCTTATCTAAAAATCTCACATTTTGTCGTATCGCTTTTTACGAACCCTTTTTAAGTCCTTTATAAATAGGGTCGCTATTAATCCTAGACTTTGTCTACGGAGAGCCCATCCCTTAGGGCTGCCTCTATCTACTTATCCTGCGGTGATCATGGTGTCGTAGTAGAGTCTTATCCGATCGGCTGCTGTCAGGGTTGACTTTTCTTTTCGCTTCGGGCTGTGGCCCAAGCGCCACAGGCTGTTACTCCAGGGCGGCGGCTTCAGTGGCTTCAGCATGATCACGTGGGGAAAGTCAACCCTGGCAGCAGCCGATCGGACATGTGCCGATGTAAATTTCTGGAGTAAAAATGAAGAAGAAAAAGGCTTGGCTAGATAGATGAGAGAGGGCTCGGAGAGGTGGGAGAGAAGATGAGAGAGCAGATGGGATGGGAGAGGAAAGATGCGAAGGCGAGATGAGACGGCCATTTTTAGGGGGACGAAAACAACCTCCTGAATCGCTGTCTCCGCGTCTATCAGTAACATATTTGGGATCCCTGACCAGAGTAGGAGGGGCCTTTTTCGGTCCCCTCGTTAAAAGTTGATGATTTCTGGTGAGATGAGTTGTACTGTACATCGATCGGATGATCTAGGTTGTCTGGTCGGTCATGTTTCGTTTCAGCCGAGGAGGTCCTGGAAAAGCTTAGAGCGAGGTCGAATCGCGATCGAGATTTCTGGCAGCAAGGGAAGATTACAGTAGCTTTTAGGTCAGAGATAATAATACGAAGGGGTGTAGTTCAACTCCTATGATCTCGTATATAATTCTGGAGATTCGAAGCTGCGTCTGCGTATGAGACGCTCTTCAAATGCCCCACGAATTCGTGTCCTGGAGCAAGAAGTAGTGACACGAGACGAGGGTGGGGTACCTCGTACAGTACTGTACACCACAAAGTATCTGCAATCGATAAGTACGAAACGCATAATACGCAGTGATGCACACAACGAAAACGAGGATGATCCATCTCTCTCGCACTCAGCATGAACGGGCGCATTGACGCAGGCTGCAGGATGGTAGATGCGCACCGTTCTCGAGGGAAGGATAAGCTTAAACCCTGCCTAGAAAACTAGGGGATGCGGAAGAGAAAGAGCATGATGTTTTCGGGAAGATCTTACAATTGCATCTTCAGGGTAGGGAGGGAAAAGTTTTGGTTGGCGTTTCTTAAATGCGTGAGGGAACTTTGGAGGTTTGGGAAGTACGAAAATCAAATGCAGTTTGTTTTTTTGCGTAGGAGTGAGTCCCTGGAGGAGGTTACAGTTACACTTCCAGGTTTGTTACCGTTACCATATGCAGTCTGATCATCCGTTGCGGAATGTGAGGCTGCTTACTCGTACAGTGCGGGCAGGAAAAGTAAAAAGAAAGGTTAAAGGCTAAAAAGTTCAAGGTTAAAAAGGATGCAGGGAGTCAATTCAAGATTTCTCGAGAGTTTCAATATCTGCGAGTGTCTGTCCATCGTGCAATCCAGTCCTGCACAGCTGAGTAGGAAAATTGAAGGGTGGGGGGGGGGAGTGCGCTGTGAGCTTCAATACTTCTGGAGAGATTCAATAATACTGTATCTCCGATTATCTTCTAGATGATCCAGTCCAGTCCAGTCTCGACTCCAGTGTTCTCTCTGCCATCGCAATTGGGAGTTGGGGAAAACTAGCTTTTAGGGCCCTGACTAGATCCCTACGACGGACATGCCGGGGTTCTGTCCCGATGGTCCATGTCCAGGGAATGAATGTTGACTATCGAAAGGCCAGCCGAGGGAGGGAGCGGCGATTACCTACTGATTGATATTGCTTATTGTTATCATTATTGATTGAAATCGGATTTAGAATCCAGAAGGGGACGAAAGGAGACGAAGACGAGATCTGCGATGATTGAATGTTAAATATATTAAATCGGATTAGTACGAGTAGGCAACCTCGTAAGATAGTGAGGTTACGAATAAATACGCCCGTATCGTACGGAACGGTATTTCTTCCGAATCTCTTCGGGGAAGAGATCTCGCACCAGCTGTTCATCCCGCCGCTCAAACACTTGTTCAGGCTGTTCAGGCCAGGGAAAGGTCTATCCGAGGTCCAGGGTCCCGATTTTGTGTGGCTGTGGGCGTGGGCGCGGGGCTTGTGCGATTGGTCGTGTTGACGCCTCCAACGCTGAATCGAATCCGAACGCCGAGTCTTCATTTCTTCCTTCCCCTGCTTAGGCGTGAGATATGACGAGCTTTTATGCGTTCTGTTCTGCTCTGCCTTGAACCGGGGAAACATTCAGGTTTGATAGATTTATTACAGAGCCGTACAGTAGCAGTGAAGTAAGCGTGCATGCACATGTGAATGAAGCTCGAACAAAGCCCAAGTGCTGTTGTGGATCGGTGCAGTAGTACTCTAGCCTTTCTGACCTGCCTCTTCAACCAGTTCGCCCATGCCCATGCGCATCCATGCCCATCCATATCCATATCCATGTCCACTGACTGACTAGCACACACACACACACACACAATCATTCTGCCAAGCTTGCTCTGGTCATGACCTTGCAGTTCCTTTTCTTCTCCACCTCCGTCCCAGCCCAGCCTGTCAGATACCATCATACCGCCCACAATCAGTCCGTCCGTCCACAGCACAGCACAGCGCTATCCCATCCCATCCCATCCATCCAGACATCCCGACAAAAGGATCTGGTCAGGTCAGGGTGCTGCCAACCAGATCGTTGCCATCGCTCCACTCCCGTCTCCTCAACTCCACTCCATTGCACCTTCCGTCTCTTCCAACCTTCAACAACAACTGCGAAGAGGTCGACGACGACCGTGAGAGAGACGAGAGACGAGAGAACGAGGTCAACTGAATCCTGTCGACTGTTCTCCTCGTGATAATAATGTTGGACGACTTTTCAAGGTCTTTGTAATCGACCGCCTTCGATCAAACCGCCTCTCCACTCCTACTTTTCTTCCCATACCCGAGTGAGCGGCCCTGCGTGGAACGTCCAGGTCGATATCGTGAATTTCGAGGTCGAGTCCTCACTTCGAGGCATCTGAGGATCATTCAATATGTCCGAGTACGTGGAATTGTCTATGGACTACCCTCAAGCTATTGTGCTTCCACAGCTAATGTCGTTGTAGCTTCATCCAGATAGCTGCTTTCTCGCAGCATAATCACCCAACTTCCCAACGGTCCTTACAGCATCTTCGATCATACTCCTCCACTACAAGCTCGTCGACCAAAATCGCCCCAAAGCCTCCGCGGCCTGTTTCGAAATCGATCAGTGCATCTGCCCTACACACAATGGCTGCGGTGCCCAACGCGCCTGGGTTGCCTTCTCGAATCCGCAGCCCGTTCAGCGATGAGGATGGGAACATGAGCACATTACCGGATCCTCGAAGTAGATCAATGACTCCAGCAAACGAGAGTGGGGTAGCGAGTCCTGCCCAACATCCAGATCTGAGCAACGAGGTAGCTACGCTGAGCAACAAACTTATAAACGCTATCAATCACCAAACAAACCTGGACGATACGCTATCTGCAACACGGCACGAGTTGGAGAGTGCCCGGGAAAGGATCAAGCAGCTGGAGCAGGAAAGTCAGGAGCATACCGCAGCATTGGCTCGTGAGGTCTCACTTCACAAGTCAACTGTTGAATCCGAGAAGGCCAAATATTTTGCCAGTCTTGCAGAGGAGAAGAGACAAAGAGCTGAGGTCGAGAAGGAGAAGAAGAACATCGAGCAGGAACTTGAGAATTTGACCACAGCTTTATTCGAAGAGGCTAACAAGGTAGGTTCTCATGTAAATATGATCCTTGCCCCTATCTAACGTACGCAGATGGTGATAACAGCTCGAGAAGCGGCGCAAAAGGATCATGACATTGTGCAGCGGAAGAACGATCAGCTTAAAGCTCAGTTAGCGGATACCGAGAGCTTGTTGAAGTCTCATCAAGAGCAATTGGCGGAGTTGAAGCAGGTTATGGAGCATCTGACAGAAGAAAGAGACGACCAGACGAATCAAACCGCACCTTCAACTCCAGGCCTGAGCAGATTCGACAGCAAGGACGAGGCCACGCCAGATACCGAGGCCCCGCAGTCAACAACTTACGAAGCCATCTCACCATCCTATCCCACTAGTTTTACACATCTTTTGCAACCGGTACTTCGAACCGATCTCTCAGCTTACGAAGATTTTTCATCACTTCTACGGATGTCCAAGAATATTCCAGCAACAAGCAGAGTATCGAGCGGATCGTATGGCAGTATAGGACTAGGTTTGGGACTTGGAGCCTATGCCCCATCACAACATGGTCCAACAAACGGATCATCTACCTCTTTATCGACTGCTGGAACTCTGGGTTCATCTCCTGCAACGCCAACGACACCTGCATCGACCGTCAGTAATGGATCAACCAATGGACCCAATTCATTGACACCGCTGAAGGATACGAAATTCTACAAGAGAGCGCAGGCGGAGGATATCGAGCCTACTTTAAGGCTCGATGCAGCTCCGGGGCTTTCATGGCTCGCTAGGCGGACGGTTTTAAATGCAGTATGTGAAGGCTCCTTGGTGGTGGAGCCAATGCCTGCTTCAACCAAACCCTACTCGTTTTCTTGCTCGCTATGCGGAGAGTCAAGAAAAGATGCTGCCCATACTCGCAGTCACAGATTCAGAACCAGTGAGAACGACAGTGCTCAGAGGTATCCTCTATGCAAGTACTGCCTCGGCCGTGTTCGCTCAACCTGTGACTTTCTCGGCTTCTTACGGATATTGAAAGATGGTCACTGGAGATGTGACGACGAGGAAGCGGAGAAGGCAGCCTGGGAAGAGAGTGTGAGGCTGAGAGAGCAGATGTTTTGGTGTCGGGTGGGTGGTGGAGTCATTCCTGCTCCCCACCACAGTCATACAGATTCGGCGAAAAGTCCACGTATAAGTCAGGAGAGAAAGGACCAAGAACGGAAGATTAGCGAGGAACTGGAAAGAACTGGGGAGATTCAACCAAAGGACATTACGCCTGTGGATGTAACGTTCAGCTCGCCAAGGGCAAGCAAAGTCCTGGTAAAGGAAGACAAACCTGAAGAAGATGCTGCCGAGCCGCCCAACCCTCCACCGACGACATCCGAGGTGGAAGAGAGTGTCATTGTGCCGGAAGCTCCAGAAGAACCTGAGAAGCATGAGAGTGTGAGGAACTCGACGCAGTCAACAAAGTCACTGAAAGTGGGATCACATGGGGAAGGGGAGAAGGAGGCAGGGCAAAGGCTCTCAATTACCATTCCAGGAGCCTTTGACTGAGTGAGCAGGAACCACCAGAACCTGGTATAACTTTTCTTTAATGTGTATTTACTGGGAGGGAAACGGGCCTCAACAAAAAAGGTGGAGTTTGGGTTTTTGTATTGTGCATGGCGTCTCAGGAGCCACAACACTGGTATGGATCGGGATCGGGAGTTTAGGCTTGCTCGGGGAACATACCTGTTGAACATAATTATTGGCTAATGAGATAATGCCAAAGGGTCGCTCGGGGAGCATAGCATAGATTAGAAGAGCGTGATGATGGATGAGATAATACATACTATATCTGCACTTTTCTCCTGCATACTTGTATCTTTGAAATGTTTCCGCCTCACTGTGCAGCTTGCAGTCCTATAAATTGATAGCTGATAATGAGCAGTATCTACCACAATCCATGCACAGGCTGACTTGGTTGAAGAGTGAATGTCATGAAATGGTAGGAGGTCATTGAGCTGGTACAAGGCCAACGTTCCAATTGGCTGGGTTCAGGCAAGGCTGCAAATTTCTTAGCGGCAGGCCAAAACCTCCCGTTACCTCACACGATTGACAGACCCTCTTCGACTTTGTCGCCTCCACGATTCACAAGCCATCCAGCATGGCTCCTTCAGCTACGAATAGCGATTCAATCGCGGTGCTTGAGGATATAAAAGCGCCTGCAGGCGTTGTGCTGCCACCAAGAGAGATCAAAGGTGCGCGCGCGGCCCAGGTCCAGACTCACTTCAACATCTGCTGACCTTCTCTAGCTATCCTTGAAAAGACGGCAGGATATGTGGCGCGAAATGGCCATGTCTTTGAAGGTATGTCCAATGTTTCTGTCTGACTTGCAAGAGAATTGAGCTGATGGTGATAGACCGTATCCGCGAGAAGGAAAAGCACAACCCGAAATTCTCCTTCCTCAGCCCGAACGATTCGTACAACGCATACTACCTATGGCGGCTCAGCGAGATCAAGGAAGGGAGAGGAACGGCCGTAGCAGCTGGCAGAGCTGGAGAGGCAGAAGTCGAGCCCGAGAAGCCCAAAGGACCGCCTGAACCCCCCGAGTTCCACTTCTCGGCGCGGATGCCGAACATCAGCGCGCAGGATCTGGAGGTTGTGCGATTGACGGCGCTGTTTGTGGCGAAGAATGGGAGGCAGTTCATGACGACTCTGTCGCAGAGGGAGACGGGGAATTACCAGTTCGATTTCTTGCGCCCGAATCATACTCTGCACAGTTTCTTCCAGAGGCTGATCGATCAATATACGGCGCTGTTGAGGGCTGGTGGCATGGATGGCGAGGGTGGAAAGCTACAGCAGTTACGGATCAAGGAGTTACAGGCGAATGTTGATGACAAGTTTCACGTTCTGGGCCGGGCGAGGCAAAGGGCAGAGTGGTTCAAGTTCCAGGACGAGCAGAAGGCGAAGAAGGAAGAGGAGGCTGAGAAGGAGAAGACTTCATACCAGCAGATTGACTGGCATGATTTCGTGGTTGTTGAGACGGTTGTTTTCACCGAAGCAGACGACCAGGCGCCTCTCCCACCTCCAACATCCCTCTCCGAACTCCAATTTGCATCCCTGGATCAGAAGGCTATGATGTCTGTCAGTTCGCATAATATGCGCATTGAGGAAGCTATGCCAGAGGATACAGACTACTACAACGCTTACCCACAACAACCACAGCAACCACAGCAAATGACTCCTCCACCAGTGCCTCAACCTGCATATCAGCCACAGTCCCAAGATACTCAGATGCGCAACTCAGAGGAAGAGGACGAGGAAGAGCAGCGGATCCGTGAAAGAACAGAGGCTAGACAGCGTGCTCAGCAAGCACAAGCTGAAGCAAAGGGTGGCGCTGCACCGATGAAGATCAAGGAGAACTATGTGCCGAGAGCAGCTGCCCGAGCAGCAAACAAGCAGAATATGGTCTTGTGTCCAAACTGTAGGACACAAATGCCTGCTAACGAGCTCGAGGAACACATGAGAAGTACGTATTCCCCTCATCTTTTTCCTTCCTCTCATATTTTTACTTCTGTGAGAAATGATAGCTAACAAAACACACTCACAGTCGAACTCCTCGATCCCCGCTGGAAAGAGCAGAAAGCCAAAGCAGACAGCCGCTACGCCACCACCAACCTGTCCACCCAAGACGTCGCCAACAACCTCAAGCGCCTCGCCAGCCAGCGCAGCGATCTCTTCGACGGCGTCACTGGCCAGCCTATCATCTCGGAAGAGGAGCTCGCGCGGAGGAAGAAGGCGGCTACGATCTATGATGGCGTTGCGCCAGAGAAGGGCGATCGTCGTCTGGATATGATGCAGAATGTTAATGTGGAGGAGCAGATTAGGGCTATTCATCAGAAGTTTGGGGATAAGAAATGATGGAATGGACCGACGGAAGTTCTTTTCTTTGCATGCATGCATGGAGGGGTTGATCGATGGCGTTTTCTGGCGCGGATGGGGGTGTGTCTGTGTATGTATTAGTATCGGGACCGTAGCCGTCTTTTTGGGAATGGAATTTGAAGTGAAGCTCAAGCAAGAGCGTAGCTAGGGTCCCTGAAATGTATACTTCTTTTTTTTGAGAGACTGATTATGATGGACTTTTTGGAGATTGTGAGAAGCCAGAGAGACTGGAACCCTACAGCACTGGGAGCGCTCCTAGCACTCTGAGCACCTGGAAGCATTTCTTGAACATCTGATTCCCCTCTATCTATATCTTTTATTCTATTATTCAAAGTCCCTGTATCTAACTAAGAATATTCTAGGAAACGAGGGAGTGGAAGGCTGTAAAATCCAGATTAGGAGGGGTCTTTTAACAGTACAAAAAAAAAAATCTTACTTTCTGGCCACAGAGCCACGGGCGAAAGGGGGCAGGCAGGCAGGCAACTTGGTAGCTGACGAACGAGGTAACGAGGTAACGGATACGTTAGTTAACAAGTTCGTCAAGGAGTATGTATGTCTGGTTACAGAGGAGGATCAACTGTTTTGTATGGGGAGAATAAGGGGATGAATTTGCGTGTTATGTGAGATGAAGGGGAGGAGTACAACTCGATGACTTGGGAATAGGAGTTTTGGCTTTTCGTTCGAATGATATATTGCTCTCGGTTAATATTACCTTCAATGAGGAATTAATGTATTCTAAATTAAGAAACCTTTCATTTTCATCCTCATGTAATTGAGAAATGTCACTATCTTTGTTTCGCAAATCAATCAGTTAAGAAACTGTGCTCATGCCTAGTCGCTGAAAATTACTCAAGGAGGCAGTCCGAGATCATTTGATATTTATATATTGTAGTCTAAACATCTTTGTGTCGCTTATTTTTACTATATCTCTTAAAATACATTTATTTAGGTAAATTCTAAACTGAGGTTATACGCTTGCAGCTGCCTCGAGAGACTCAGGGAGATGCCATGTACTTTGAATATTATTTAGAGGTATAAAGTCTTAGACGTTAGGGAATAGTTTCCTAGAACTGTTTTATAGTCTAATTTCCTTAGGAAACATTAGAGATGTGTTCCTTATTCAGATATTAGATTTTTTCTATTTTGTAAATCGTTAGTAAATTTTTCCTCTTTGTTAATTTTAGAGGCTAATTCTATGTGTTACCCCTATTTAAAGGAGGAGCTTTAGTCTTAAAGATATTTTAGGGCAATAAATTAAAGATAATATAATATATAAAACGCCTTCTTAGTAGTTAAGACTTCTATAATAGCTTAATAATTTAAAAGTAAGTACGCCGTGTTTCTTAATCGAGTATACTAGAGCCTACGATATTAGCTTCTTTAGCTTAGCTATTATAGTTAAATATTAAGAAACTTAGTATATATAAAGTTAAGGAAATGTCTTAAGAGAGTTTAAGGACATTAAAGGAGAGTAATAAAGTAGTTTTACGAAAACTTATTTACTTTAAATACGAAGACAATAATCTCTTTACTTTTATAATATTAATTTCTTTAGGCGTAAAAAATTAAAAAAAAATTGCAAATCACTTAGAAATACTTATATATATTAACTAATATAAACTTAGAAGATACTAGGCTTATCGAGGGAGACCTTAAGTTAAAGGCTAAGATATTAGCTAAAACAAGGACAAAATGTAATAAAAGAGATTAAATAAATTATAAGAAAGTAAGTATATAGTATATAAGCCCTTTTTTAAACTTATTAGGCGAGGGTCGCGAGGCGGTAAGCTTATATAAATAGACGTAAAAATTATAAATATTTAGGAATAAGAAAATAAAGTTATAGACTTTATAAGAAATCCCTTTTTCTCTTGTTTAATCTTATATAACACTTTTATATATAATGTTAATATTAAAGTTCTTGCCTATTCTTAGCCTTATTAAACGCCTACTTAATATAAGTGTAGTAAACACTTTACCCTTTCTTATTTAATATAGAAATAATAGCTTAAAAAATATTCTAAAGGAAATAAAGGAAAGATAGTTATAAAATCGTGGTCTTATATTATAATATATTATTTAATAAGACTATATTAAGTCGCATTAAAAGCAGTGAATATTACGCCGCTAAGTATAAGCGTATTACACGGCTATAAGGAAAAGATACCCTTATAATAATAGTATTAGTAAAAAGTTAAGTGTAAATAAGGTGTATTTAAATAGGACTCGAGATTCCCTTCTTAAAAGCTAGCCGTTTAAGTAACTTCGAGGATATAGTATTGCCTTTCCTTAGAGTTATAGTTAATATATTTAAATACTCCTCGAAGTCTAAGTTATTATAAAAGATAACTAGTTTATTTATATTAACTAAGACGACGCTGCCTCTCTTAGTAACTAGTATTTATATTATTACCTTGTTGCCTTATTATTACTAAGGAATATAAAAATACTTCATGTAAGTTTTAGCTTAAAAAAGGGTGTCAATATTAAGAGAGTACACTTAATCTTTATAATTAAAAAAGAGAAGTAAGGATTTAAAGGCGTTAATAATTACTTTAATTATTATAGCGAGCTCGACGTAGGCGGTGTCAGGCTTTATAGTGTCGTCCTTATTTAAGAGTAGTTTAAAGAAATATATATAAATATTAAAGTAAGTGTCTTTTAAGTAACTATCGCTAAGAATTACGTAAATATTTTAGTTAAAGGAAAATATTATAGCCTATTTTACCTTAGGCTCTTGTAATAAGTAAATATTTATTATAAGGGTCTTAAGTTTCCTGAGAACTTTTAGCGGTTTCAAGTAGTTTATTTAAACTTATATTTTATTACGAATAAAGAGTAAGAGCTCGGGGTACTAAGGATAAGTTTTTTATATTACTATATAAGAATCCGGATTTTAGTGCTCGTAAATGATTTTCCTTAGCTCTAAGTCCTATAATATAATATATTCGTTATTCGTCAAAATCATGCGTTTGCCTTGCGAGTTTAAGAGTAGCTGTTATATAATAGTAGCCGACGTATATTTTAATATTTTGCCTTATACTATAAATACGTCTTTAGTATTACTACTTTTACGAAGTTAATAAATTAAAATACGCCTTATATAGTCGACGCTTGATAATAGATTCCTTTGTTCGTTTTACTAAAAGAGGAGAATTGCGATATAGTTAGGGTGTTTAATAATATTATATATATACTTCCCGTAGGCAGTCGAGTAAATCTTAATTAATTTATATTCGAACCCGCAAAATAGAAAGTCCTTAATATAATATGCTCTTAAAGCTGTGATCTCTTAGTTTATATTAGACGCACGCCGTGTCGTGAAATAAGGCTTATTAACAACTGTCTTACTCTAATTTACACTCGAATTATCGTTAAAGTTAACGCGCCATATTAGAACTAAAGGCTCCTAGACGTTATAATAGTCTCCGCGGACGTCGTAAACTTTAATTTATTTATATTAAAAGATATCGATCGGATATTCTCCCTATATAAAGTTAATTTAATATAATAATCGTAGTGTCTTAAAGTCGAATAATTTAATAACTCCTTTGTTATTGCCACTTACTAGAATTATACTATTTAGGGATAACGCGAGGTAAAAGGAATCACTATAGGCTATTACTTATATACTTTAAGATTGTAAGTTAAATACGTAAAGGTCTTTATCTTAAAAGGCCATAGTTACTAGGCAAATATTTAATATAAAGTTAAAAATAAATATATAAATAAAAGGTTTATAATAGCTAATACCGGCTTTGTAATATTACTTAATAAAATTATAATTCTCTATCTCTTAGAAGCTAATTAGGCGTATTTAGTATATAACACTTAATAAACTTAAACTTAGGGAAAAGGCAATATATATAAGAGGTTAATTGTGACTAAAAGGGGCTCCTTTATCCTTATTAAAGTCCGGGAACGCCGAGATTAGTCTTATTTCTTAGCCTGTGATAGTATCTTAAAACACTATTTTATTATCCCTAATATTAGTTATTAACGTAAAGTCGTCTTTAATAAACTTAAAGGCTAAAAGTAAGTCTTTTAATAAAGTAATTTAAAGGCGTGCTCTGCTACTTAAATCCTAAACACTGACCTTCCTTCGGCTTTTAGTAGTAAGAAGTCTCTTAACGTGTGAAAATACTAGACAGCGAATTTATTTACTATAATTAAGGGCGAAAATCTTATTAAAAGTTTTATCGTAGTAAACATAGACGTAGCTAGTATTAAGTCTAATAGTAAACTTGTTTACGTCGTAAGTAATATAAAGGGCCCGCGTATATATGTAATTAATATAATACAACTTATTATCTTAACTAGACTTAAAAAGGCTAATAAGCTTTAAAAGTCTTAAGTACTTAGCGAATTTTCGGGAGATTATAAATTTAAAAGGACATATAAATAATATTAAAAAGTAAATTATTAGTAGAATAAAAAGGAGTGCCCGGCTAAATTATATTATTAGGCGTATTAAGTCGTTTACTTATTTTAAGATATTTTGAACTTTTTTTTTTTAAGAAGGGACTTATACTTGGCTCTTTTCTCTATAAAAGTCTTAAGATTTTTTACAGTTTTTATTAGTAGGCTGAGATTATATTACGCTATAATAATTTCGATTTATATTAACCAATTTATTAAGAAGAACTTATTTAATATAATTAAATGTTAATTGTTTAAAAAAAGTAATTTAGGCAAGATAGTTAGAAAAGTATAAAATAACGTAACTTGTAAAGACAGGCTATATTATTTCTCGCGTATTTATACTTAGTCGATAGTAATAAATAGTTTTTAAGATATTATTTTAAAGGAAATTTAAATATATTTCTATAATCCTTTTATACTCTTTAATATAATTAAAAATAAGATCAAGATCCTTCGAAGCTCTTATTCGGCATAAATAGTCCTTTATAATTTAATACGTTATATAGACCTAACTAATATTATTTATATAAATAAGGTAATTATAAATAGCACTAGCGGTCTTCTCTAGTAATAAAACTATTTACTTAATATTAAATATAAGAGCCTCTCTTAATTCGTCGATAGTAAGAGGCCGAGAAGCGTACGCGATTTATCTTAGGATTGACTTAGTGATATTAGTATTACTTTTTCTTGTTATAATAGTACGAACAATCTTAAATTAAAAATCGTTAATCCCCTTTAGTACTAAGCATAGTATCTCGACTATTCGCTCTTGGCTAAAACTGTCTTTAAGTTCTTTTACTACTAGAGTGCTCTAGAGGAAATCGCTATTCGACTTTTCGAGTATCTAAAATACGAGCCTCTTACGCTCCTTATTACTTTTAACTAGTAATACTCTATATAGATGTCGAGGTATAACTTGATATCTTTTATAAATGTCTTTAAAGACGTGCTCTTTAATATAACGGAGAACTTCTCTTATATAAAGAGGCGTTTAATAGTTAAGTCCGGCTGACTCGAGATGAACACCCGTAGTTTCGTCTCCGGGCCGATTTATGTTCTAACTTATATTCTACCCCTAGTCTCACATCTAATCCAATCGGAGCTCCTTAAGTTTCAACCAGGATTTCAAGCACTCAACCGCCTCAATTGTACGTGGGTCTAACCGATTTCGGCGGTCAGATACCGTGATATTAGCTGAAGAGAATAACCTTTCAACCGAGGCAGACATAGCAGGAATTAAGAGCATATCAAGGGCTATTTTGGAGAGATTGGAGTAGTCCCGTTGTCGCTTCGGGAGGAGCCACCACTTACGTGGATCGTCAACGCTCTGGAGAGGTATTCGAATATATCGGAGGTACTCGTCGCCGGCCGGAGTTGAGTCCCTAGTTGCCGTCAGTTCGTACTCATCGAATATAAGGAAGAGATATCCTACTTTTTAGCTTGCCGGCCGATTCATATATCAAATCCTTAGGACTTAGGAACTCTGTGTAACAGGTTCGGTAATATTAGGGCAAGACGTTGATTTTATATCCTTATGTTTACAATTTATGGAGAGGTCAAAATATTTAGAAGTGCACAAAGAGATATCGTATACTACTATTATTAATTACTTAACAACTACTAGGTCAACAATTATGATTTTTATATATTCTAAAAGCCTGAGATTAAGATATTAATTTCATAAAATTTTCTAGGTTAGGGCGTTGATGCACTAAAAGGTAATAGAGCTTATGTATCAGGTAGGTCTATTGCAGGCCCTTGCGTTTTGCGGGGATAACAATGCCAAACCCTGGATTACGCCGTATACTATACCGTATTACGGCCTACGCCATCGTATTACACAGTGCGTACGGATTTTCAAATTCGGTACGATTACAGGTAGCTGTATTGTATTATACCGTACTGTATTGTGGTGGTGGTGACGCTAACGGTTACACTATTCCCCACACTGGACAAAGCTGATACGGAATTGATCAAAAAGCTTTGCGATAGTCTATCTATTACCGATGAAACGAAAATCATACACCTTATTACGAGGATCTCGGACCACAAGAAGTTAGATGACAAGAAGGTGGATGACAAGAAGTTGGAACAAGTTGATATCATTTTCGACTATGGTTTACTAACAATCGAGTGTCAACCACGGGTTGTGGCATATTCTATTGCAGTCGAAGGTTCAGATTTGACCATCAAGCCGCTTTTCAATCCAAACATAAGGCAATTCGTGAACCAGACCGTAGACAGATACAATTAAATAAATTTCGAGAATAACCGATGTTTCCCCAATTCGGCCAGACACTGGAGCAGAGACTCGAAGACAACGACGTGCTATGCTTCCAGTAGTAAGCCATAGCTTGTATTGGAATTGGCTGCTAACATTTGACGACGTAGGTATTTACGCTATACCCGTATGACCGCAATTGTCGGGCCGTTGGAGGTTGAGTGGGATATTTTACAGATAAGGACAACACGTTACAAAATTTGGAAGCTTATGCGGATTTTTTATCCTTTTCGTGGCGATGTGAAATCCATAACTAAGCCTACCCTCGCCATCTATTTTCTGTCTATTCCAGATCACATGTCTAGTTTACCATGCTTAACCACTATCCTCTGTTGTCGTGATTTCTGGAGTCGTGGCTAAACAACCACATGGCCAGATTTTTTGATTGTATCCGCCCAAGTAGTTCCTACAATCAGTTACTCTTTCCCCAGATTCATTCCAGGCGGGGAAGGCGACTGTGTCCAATGTCGTCACCAGGTCCGGTGGCCGTTAGACGGACAGGCTGGAGAGTACTGTGGGGTAGAGCTGCAGATGGCGCATATCCCGCAGCTGATTCTCTCCGAGTATTAGCAGGCACACTCGCAGCTATACGACGAGCTGGTGTTCAGCGTTAAGGACCTAATACCTCTCTCATCTAATCGATGCTCGGTTCCTTAAAGACGCCGAGCTAGCCCTCTTCCGGCATATCCAGACCGGAGCGGATCTTTAGTATCACGGAAGAGATCCCGAGCAGGGGATCACAGTTATTGGGATAGACTCTTGTATTTCTAACTAAATGGGAGAGCTTCGCAATCACTACAAGTAGGCTCGCGTATGATACATAAATAGGAAAAGCGTATGGAAACTCAGTCCCGGCCGGAGCGGATCGTTAGTATCACGGAAGAGATCCCGAGCAGGGCATCACAGTTATTGGGGGAGGAGCTTCGTAATCGCTATACGTAGGCTCGCGTATGATACTTAAATAGGAAAAGCGTATGGAAACTCAGTCCCGGCCGGAGCGGATCTTTAGTATCACGGAAGAGATCCCGAGCAGGGCATCACAGTTATTGGGGAGGCTTCGTAATCGCTATACGTAAGGCTCGCGTATGATACTTAAAATAGGAAAAGCGTATGAAGACTCAAACAAGAAGCTCATCATGTGACCTAAACTGTGACATTTAGCTATGCCGTAAAATATATACTGTCCGCTGTACAGTTCAAAGCTAACGGTCGCGGCTTATATAGGCTAAAGACTTTAGACATTTCTTCTGTTTATTTTCCTTTCTGTGGCGACCCTTCATAGGTCCTTTATGAATTCCGCTGACGACTTTTGTTGCCTTGTACCGGATGGAATTTATCCTCCTTTAGGAAGTGGCGCGAAATGGAATTGGAGATAGAGTGAGCCGAGTCACAGCTTTTGCTGACGTCTTCCTCTGTGAGAACTATTTTGAGCCAGTTGAAGCTTTGAACGGTACAAAAGTTAAATTGTATTTATTTACATGGGGCGTTGTTCAATCTCCGGTCAAAAGAACATCCATGTTCAAAGCCGGCGATAGATTAAAGATTGGGAATTGATCAGTCGATGACAGGCTCATCACACCTTTGGGGCCATGGTAAACCACTTGAAAATTGCGGAATCTTTTTCCGAATTTCTTTGGAAAGTTAAATTGATATGCAAAGCCTTTCGGTCCGAATATCACTTGTTGATGATATCAACGACCGTATTCTTCGTCATGAATCCAACTATAATAAACCCTTCCCCGCACCTGAATTATGATACCCCACAAAAAGAGGTCTCTACTTGAACCTCCAGTACATCAATAATCACTCCTGGTCCTCCAAGGTCGCAGAAGTTCTCCGGTCAATGTTCAAGATGCACACAACATCAACATTTCTGGTTGGATTAGGCCTCCAAGCTACAGCAGCTCACGCATTGGGATGTTCTAGCTCCGCCTTATCACCCTTTCTTCCTGCGAATGCCACAATTTCATACGCTATTTCAGTTCCTGAGAATGGAACCTGGGCACAGCCGTCCCCAGAGTTTCCCGCGAACGATACGGGGCTCCCGGCACTCTGTGCCATCGCAGTAAATGTGATTTCGTCGCCCAATACGTCCTACAATTTCGGCCTCTTTCTCCCGGAGCAATGGAACTCCCGCTTTTTGGCATCAGGAAATGGCGGGTTTGCTGGGGGAATCAATTGGAATGACATGGAGACCAATGCTCTGTCTGGTTTTGCGTCTATCTCTACAGATACTGGCCATCTATCTACCTCCAGAGATGCATCTTGGGCATTGAACAACCCGGAATCACAAATCGACTGGGGGTATAGGGCTCTGCACGGCTCTATTGTGTTGGGAAAGGCACTTACGGAAGCTTTCTACGGCGATCAGATTAAATATTCGTACTACTCAGGTTGTTCCACTGGAGGGAGGCAAGGCCTGAAAGAGATTCAGATGTTTCCTGAGGATTTTGATGGCCTTCTGATTGGAGCCCCAGCTTGGAAAACTTCACGGCTGCAGCCATATAGCTTGGAAGTCGAGCTGTGGAATCTTCCCGTCAACTCATCTCACCACATCCCCAGCTCGCTGCTACCGGTCATCTCAAAAGAAGTCATGAGACAATGCGACGGTCAAGATGGTCTTGCGGATGGCATTATCTCCGACCCTCTGGGCTGTAACTTTATCCCCGAATCTCTTCTTTGCACTCCGACTTCAGACACGAAGAGCTGTTTAACCGCCCCACAGCTCAATACCCTCTACAAAATTTACCATGATTGGACAGATACAAACGACACGTTCATCTTTCCTCACTACACCCTCGGGTCTGAGGACCAATATGGCACTGTGTTTAACACCGACTCAGGGTCAGTTAGTTCTCCATGGCTCCAGAACTTCATTCTCAACAATTCGGATCCCAATTACAACTGGGGAGAGAGTTTACCATACTCTCTCATTGAATTGGGTGATCGACTCAATCCAGGTCACGCGAACGCAGATAATTTTGATATGTCTCCATTCGCAGCTCGCGGAGGGAAATTCATCCATTACCACGGCCTCAGTGATGGCCTTATCCCAACCACCTTTAGTATCTACTTCCACCAGCAAGTCCTCTCGACACTCATCCCCAAGGGAGTGGCTGTATCTGACTTCTATAAATTCTACCTAGTGCCAGGGATGGGGCACTGTCTTGCAAGTTCCGTTGATGCCCCATGGCATATTGGTGGAGGCAATCAGCCCTTTGCCTTGGGGCCGACTGTCCACGGTGTTCCAGGATTTGAAGACCCTAAGCATGATGCGATGTTAGCGTTGATGCAGTGGGTGGAGAATGGTGTAGCACCTGAAGAGATTGTGGCGACTAAATATGTGAATGATACTGTTAAGCTAGGGGTATTGAGGCAAAGACCGCTTTGCGCGTATCCGAAGCAAGCAAGGTATAATGGGACGGGAGATGCGGATGTAGCAGAGAGCTGGTCTTGTAAAGAGCTGTGGGAAATGTGAAACAATGTATTTCAACTACTTAATCTATTCAGAGAATTCCAATTATCCAGAGCTGCTTGACTTTTGCCACTTGTAGTAACAAAGCGGCTCCAAACCCAAATCGTACATGTTTTTAAGATATCTTAGGCTGGCGATATCCTATGGTGATCGCTTTCCCCAAAATGGATTAACTCGCCGCCAAGGCAGACTTCCGAGTCACCGTGTGCCAGGGTCAGTCGGGTAAGCAAAGTCCTCCACCAAGTTAAAATCGACATCGTCTGTACAGGAAGTACAGGGTTATTCTGAAGGCATGAAATTAGGTAACCACATTTTCCCATCGTCTCTGTCTGTCCTCGTTACATCTCTACTCCAGCACCCATCAGTGAGAAGCAGCTCGTTCTTGGCATTTCTCCAGCCACAATAGATTTGGATATTTCCAGGGTTCCGTGTTCAAATGCTGGCCGTAAGACATAATTTTCGACACAAGCCCCCGCGTTGCAGGGGCTTGCTTCATCGTCATTTATTGAGAACGTTTCCCTTGTATATTGCTGATCTCGAAATTTTCCTTTAGGATGTGACCATCGAACGCCATTTTCCGCTCATTTCCCCCTTTTTTCGGCCAGGGTGAAATCGTATTTCAACCTTCCAAACATCAATTCCATGGCCATCAGCAGAAGACTATACTTGGCTTCGCTATGTCTTCTCCAAGTCTTTTCCATAGACGCAATGCCATGGGCGGTGACCAGCTATATGCAAGAGTCGTTGATCACTGTATCGGGAACTGTTCGAACCACAACGAATGTGATTGTGCCTGCCTCTCCAATACCTTCAGCCATCACAACCGTCACGAAAACTAGTTCAGACACTGGAGTCCACCTGACCAAGGTGGAAATCTTACTGCCATCGACCGCTCCAATTGCAACCATTACGCCTGCTCCATCTAATCAATCCGCCCTATCAACCTACTACTATGTCCCTGTCACATATACACCTCCAGCGAAATGCAACGCAACCTGGGAGTTTATTAAACCTTGTGCTATGGAGGTACCGGATGAGGTTACGTCACAATTGACTCCCTGGAGCACCATCACTTCGTCAACATCATATACGTACTCCTGGACCTCGAGCGTGGATGCTACCACTGAAATTGACGCAATTCTCTATCCTACTGATATTGCCGACCATGTCTATTATTTTGCCTCTTTATTCAATATGCCCGAGCCGATTAGACATTGTACGCAGCCGACTACCCGCCAGGGACTACCAACAATTACTTTTCCTCCTGGACCCAGCAGAGTCCAGATTGTCAAGCCTACAACTGGAGTCAGTAAGTGGGGCATCAAATGCGGTACAGACAACCCACAATGCATAAACTATGTAAAATTCCCCCAAAAATAGTAGGTTCATGAGCAATTGATCTCCAACGCACAGAGTCACACAGCTGACGAGTCATGCAGTCTCTCTAAATGCGAAGGAAACAATAACAAAACAAAATCACAGGTGAATACGCCTATTGCGAAGACGGTGATTATTGGATCTGGGGTGGGACTGCTGGCAAGTGGCCTCTCACACGGCGACAGACGGCTATTGTCGCCATATTCAGTTTTATTTACCTGCTCTTTATCATAGTGGGAGTGTGGGAGAATGTCAATAACTTCAAAAGCCTTATGCGAGGGCAAAAGGCACATCTTGGATTGCCACATAAATGGGTCATGCCGACATTAGGACTCATTTATATTTTCCTCGGCCCGAGTTGGGAAGCTCGAACAGAAGATGATCAGTGTATATTGTGGACACGATGGAAGGAGATGCCGAAGGGTGAAAAGATACGCCTTTACTTCCAGTACGCGTGGAGATGGACGTATCCGCCCATTCTCGGGGCAGAACCCTACTGCATTTGGGGCGGGCTGGTTTTCCGAAAGGCGCTGGTTAAGAAGCGCGAAAGTGAGCGTTTAATAGCGACTTCGGTGGAACCTACGAAGGAGGCTTCAGACGATCATATTATACTTTAGTTTAGTGGGCAGGAATGATAAAGATCTAAACTATATTTTCCTCTGTCCTCCTTAGTTGTGAGAATTTATACATATTTATCTGTCGGGACACAGGCACGTGGCAGTGGGTTGGAGTGACTAGTAACGGCATGAGGACGAAGGCAAAGACCATTGGTACCGTGCGTTCTGGCCTCTATAGACTTCTACCTCTACTTAGCTTTTGCTGCATTTAAAACCGGTTGTTTAGTTGAAGTTATATTATTTTGGTGGGGGCCATTCGTCAAAGTTATGATGTATGTCAGAGACTCTCGCACTAGCGTGTGTAACCCAATGGTCTTACCGTGAATGCCCACGCCACACATCCCACTCATGGAACATGCTCGACGCTCTGGTGAGCTGCTGTACCTCTCTGAGTCTGCCTACTGTGCGGGCTCTTACCAGAGCGTTTACCTACCCAGACGGTCTGCCTAATCGGAGCGAGTAGCTCAATCAACCTGCTGGATCTGTTCAACTTAATAACCAAAGTAGACAGTTGAGGTGTTGTCCACTACATGCGGCAGGCCATGACTGCTATTATGGTGCAAATATGGTTCTGCGATTTGCAAGTTTGGGAATTGTGAAAACAGACGTTAATATGGAAGTTGGATTTTGTTAGTAACTCTAACTTTCTATGCCTGAACTTCTGAAAATTGATGGCCTAAATGCAGCTATTGGTATGGATGATTATATCACTTACAATGATAATTCAGGAAAATAATCAAAATCTCAAAAGTTCTTTCCAATATGGTAATAGCCAGCTTCCTCAGCCTAACTCGTAAGCAGCTCTCTCCACCTCTCCAAGTACATTTTCCTGACTCGGTGGAGAATTCGGGGATGACAACGGGGTGGTGAAGTTGATGGAATGTACCTTGAAGTACCTAGTAGGTACCAAACAGATCATGCGTGTAATGATTACTAGTTTTACTGAGGTAACGAGATACGATGGGGGGTTCTCTGGTGATTAGCTGGAGAGGTTCTAGTAATAAAAGACTAATTGCTGAAGAAGGTAGACTTTTCTTTAGGGGAGGCTAATTATATATTAAAGTAATAAAGAACTAAAGGAATGTGACTCTTTTGTTTACAAGTAAGGAATAAGGCCGTATTTAGTACGAGGAATAAAGCCGTATTCAGTACGGGCTATTATAATATCTCCCATTTGTATTTTACTACCCTTAGTAGTAAGTATATAAAAATGAGGCTCTTTAGTAAAGCTTTTGTAAATCACCGGCGAAACTAAATCTTATTAACTTAGCTTTTATAAGAAGTGAATTTAGTTAGCCTTTAGTCGATAAGTTGCTGCCTAACGCCGGTTAGGCGCCAAGGAGGTTTTATATATAAAGGGACGATTTCTTCTTAGTAACCTTTCTTCTTATAATAATAATAATAATAATAATAACTATATGTAAGTTTATTCTTAATTTAAGAATAAGATCTTACTAACTTAACGTAGTAATAGTTACTTACTACTTTAAGTTCGTTTACTTTAGTTAATCTTCTTGGTTTTCCTGGCGAACTTGCGTCGAAGCGCTAGCGAGTCTCCGGCGGTACTTAATAACTTTTCTTATACTTTTAATAATCTAAAAGAAGAATCTTGCTTTACTATAGCTTTTGCTTTTACTAATAAAGTTGATTAATTACTTTTTAGTAGTAAGAAGAATACGTAGATTTAATCTACTACTCGTGTAAATAATAAAGGTATTACTAGCCGTTTAGTTTCTTGCCTACGATGCGCGGGCGAGTTCTCGCTATTTCTTAACATTATTTATATTACTAACCCCTTTTCTTTAGCTTTTAAATGTTTTGTTAGTCCACAGGTCCCTATATAAGTATACTTTGGGCTGGAAAAGGGGGTGCGAGTCAAAGTCAAGGGTTAGAGCCTAGCCGGAATAGTTTTGGAGCACATTTAGTAAGGTTTTATAGTATATAGCCTAGCTCTCCTCGTATTCTCTTAGAAAATACATAGATTTTTTAACTATATATTATTTACTTTGTCACTATATTAATATATTAATATATTACGTAGTACATAAACTAGTACTACACTGACACTAATTAGTAGTAAGCTTATATTATTAACTTTACTATAAATAAAAAAGGTCTTAGGTTATAGAGTAAAATAAATAATAAACTTTAAAGTACTTTACTATATCTCTAATAAGGCACTTATATAAAGGCTAGATTTAACGAGGATCGATTAAATCCTCCCCTGAGATTTGCCCTAATACTCGAAGCACGTCAAGGAAGCTATAATAACACCGACAGTTACTTTATAAAGATTATTAAGTTAATATACTTAAATTTAAAACTTTAAATCTTTTAAGAAATATATTTAAGAACTTATTAAATCACTTAAAAATTACATTCGACATAATAGCGAATACTTTAAACCGTATACTAAAACTAGAGTTAACTCCGGAAATATTTAATAATACGACTACACTAAAAGAAACGACAAATTCTAGTTTAGCTTTTATAAGAAATATAATAATATACTCGCGGAAGTTCTATAAGTTCTTTTATAATAGTCGTATTAAGGGAAAATTCCTTTTCTAAGACCTTTAAGAGTATTTTAAGAGTTAAATAATAAATGACTTTAGATTAATTAAAGTCACAAAACGTATATGCCTTAAAAACGACTTATAAGCCTTCAGTATATTTATATAGCAAGTAAAGGGAACAAAAACTGCAGATGTTTTAATAGAGGCAATATAAGCTAAAGAGAATTTATAACTAAATGACTAAGTAAAGATATAAATTTAAAACTACCCCAAATTAATACTAAATCACATTCGCGACTTAATTTCTCGCCCACTACTACTAATCTTAACGACACTTTATAATATTCGGCCTATAATATCTCTATAATAAGTCCCCCCCCCCCCTTTCCGGCCACCTCGCTTAACTCACCGCCATTTACACCCTCCCACTTTGATAATTAATAACTTCTTTATTCTTTAATTAATTCTTCTGAAATTCAGAATTTACATTCTTGTCATAATAAAGCCTCAATACACTAAATACGACATCAGCTGTGTACTCAGAGAGGTAGAGAATAGAAAGTCCTTACGGAAGGCTGCCCTAGAGTGGGGAGTTCCTAGGTCTACCTTACAAGGCCGACAATCCACTTCCGAATCGCACCAGGAAGGCGCTAGTTATCTT